>BGPR01005180.1:0-53596 GCA_013235015.1 Araneus ventricosus | reverse complement strand
AAATTTTCTCTATAACGAATTTTTCAATTGGAACCAAGCGATTTCGTTATAGGGAGACTCCACTGTATTTACCTTAGTTGTAGAAGGAAATCAAAATTAAAAACACTAATGAAATATACTGCTAAATATTTTTATAACGTTTATTAAATACGAAAACTTAATATTCCATTTAGCTGATTTCCCCTATACAAAAGGCTCTAGAAACCCTAACAAAGGCTTTAACACCTTCATATAATTTTTTAAAAATAAAACATAAATTAAGTACCAGAAAAAATGAAATTGTTGTTGTCGACCATTAAATAAACAAGAGAGGACATTTAAATTTTTTATAGCAAACAACAAAATGGAAAAAAAATACTTTATTGAACATAATGGATTCACCTTCTTTACTTTACTCATAATCATACTATCTATGAAAATGTCACATTCTGCATTTAAATTATAAATTATTCTGCTTCAGAAACGCCAGTTTATAAATTCACAGTTCTCTAATACTTCTAACCAACTATTTAAAAACATGAACACCAAGATACTTTGTATACATAAATATATTTTCTGAAATTAGATTTTGTTTAAAGGGAGTGAAACATCAATTTATTTTTCTCTGAACACTGTAAGAAATTTAAGTGCCTAAAATATAGAAGCGATTATTTTATCCAGATATCCCCAGATTAATTATGTTTTTTGCTGTTATGTAAATGATTTTTATCTAAGTTACAAACACTCGCCTAGACAAATGCTGTCAGGGTAAATAATTAAGCAATTTTTCTCGTGTAATGTGTATTTAAGTAAATATGTATTAAAGTCTACTTATCATAGAGGCAGCTAAAATAAACCGCACATACCTTTAATGACACGCATCCTTGCGTGTTTAGATTGGACAAGTAAACCTTAAAGTCTAGTGTACTTAAGTAAAAGCTTTGTATTTTGCAGAAAATTGGATATTTATAACACCTTGATAAAATGTTCCGTGCATGTTTCTGAAAGCCTCGCATTTTTGTAATTTGTATGCTTCCTTTGTGAATATAATGTGAATCAGATTCTCAATATCATGAGATAAAAAGGGTGAGAAATTTAACAAATTTGAGATCAATATTCTTTTATAAAATATCTTTTACTCTTATCATAAAAAACTAAATTGCATTTAAAATTATATGTATTGATTCGGTGGTTTTGTTTTTTACGAAGAAGATTCATGGGAATTGAATAACAATATTTATTCTTTTTTTAAGAAACTCATATTGAATGATAAGAAATAATTTAAATTCATAAATATATTTTTAAGCGAACATAGTGTCTAATAAACATAATCATTAGCTTTAGTCTTCATTAGCTTCTTAAAAATAGGAATCATTTATAAATTTAAATAATAAATATCGTTTTTTATAGATTAATAGATAGACTACTGATAGATAGTCTATAGACTAATTGGATATTTATAACACCTTGATAAAATGTTCCGTACATATTTCTGAAAGGATTGTATTTTTGTAATTTTTATACTTCCTTTGTGAATAGAATGTGTCAGAATCAGAAAAAGTGAAATATTTAACAGATTTGAGATCAATATTCTTTTATCAAATATCTTTTACTCTTATCATAAAAAACTAAATTGCATTTAAAATTATATGTATTGATTCGGTGGTTTTGTTTTTTACGAAGAAGATTCATGGGAATTGTATAATAATATTTATTCTTTTTTTAAGAAACTCATATTGAATGATAAGAAATAATTTAAATTCACAAATATATTTTTAAGCGAACATAGTGTCTAATAAACATAATCATTAGCTTTAGTCTTCATTAGCTTCTTAAAAATAGGAATCATTTATAAATTTAAATAATAAATATCGTTTTTTATAGATTAATAGATAGACTACTGATAGATAGTTATAAACTAATTGGATATTTATAACACCTTGATAAAATGTTCCGTGCATATTTCTGAAAGGATTGTATTTTTGTAATTTTTATACTTCCTTTGTGAATAGAATGTGTCAGAATCAGAAAAAGTGAAATATTTAACAGATTTGAGATCAATATTCCTTTATCAAAATATCTTTCACTCTGATCATAAATAACTAAATTTCAATAAAAATTATATATATTGATTCAGTGGTTTCATTTTTTAAGAAGAAGATTCATGGAATAGTTATTCTATTTTTCAATAAACTCATTGTGTATGATAAAAATAATGTAATTCATAAATATATTTTCACGCGACCATAGTGTCTAAGAATAATTGCTACTTGGGGGCATCTCAAATATGGGGATGAGAACATGCCGTAAAATTAAACAGTCTCGCTTCCCGGTGGGATATAGTAATGTTGGTGTGGCTCTTTGGACCCATCTCCGAAGATGGGTCGTACGTCCGTAACGGGGGGGGGGGGGGCGTGGCATTAGCCGCTAGTAATGGTGGTTATTTTGCGGTCGACTTCATAGCCCGATTTACTGACGTGGCGGCCGGTCTTTCAGATTTACCGCATGGCCAAGGCTTGGGCGGAGTGTTCTGGATAGTGTCTAATAAACACAATTCTTATGACAGGTTGACAATAGTTTCTTAAAAATGTAAACAAATTATAAATTTAAACAATAAATTTCGTATTCTATAGACTGACAATTAGGTTAATTGGCCTGAAGATAAAATATAGAATGAATAGAATAGTCCTAATGGTGACTCGCACCTCGAAGACCGAATTTTAAAATTTAATCTAGAAAAAATTTTATTCAATATTTTTTGGCATTTGGGAGGATTTTTCGTATTTATTTCTCCATCGCCTTTTTTTTTCTAATAATCGTAGGAAGAAAATAGATACACCATATGAAAGAACAAACAATTTCCGTTGTAATGAGTTGTAAAGTTGTCGTACAATATTTTCTCTTATTTAAATAAATTTTTAAAAATATTTTTGGTATAATTTACAACCATACTTTTCATTGTTACAGCGCAATTCAAGCCGTTTTCATTGTTTAAACAAATTATTTGAGTTTTTCTCTTTCATTGTTGAAAGCTGAGTTCATATCCTAATGTAAAAAGCGATGTGTGTGTGTGTGATGTACACAAGAATTCATAGCATTTATAGCCTTGAAATTTGGCACATAGGTAGTCTTTATGGTAACTCGATGCACCTCGAAGCCCGAATTTGAAAATTTAACCTAGAATTTTTTATTTACTATTTATTGGAGTTTTGTGCGATTTTCCACTTTCATTTCTCCATTACACCGTTTTCGATAATCGTAGGAAGGAAAAAGATACACCATCGGATAGAATAAAGAATTATCGTTTCAATAATGTTTATTTTGAACGTCTAACCTAATTTACTGAATTTTGAGAATTTTTTAAAAATACTCAGGATAACCGAAAAAAGTTAAGAATTGAAACTTATTTCCCTGCATCCGATGTTCTAATTTCGTTATCACTTTCAAATTTTTTGAGCTAATAACTGCAACGTTTCTCCCTGATATGAAACAAGAACGGTTAAAATGTCTTTTTCTCTGATTTTTAAACAATTTAATCCCGACATTTTTACTATCCCATTGGTTGGCGGCGTGCCATGAAATATATATTTCTGTTTTGATTTCGTTTTTAATTTTTAAAACTTTATTTTATGTCATTATCGGCTATTTTTTCTTCTGTTGAAGTCAAGATGCCATGGGCAACGCCGTGGTGTTATTGCTAGTTTTGTATAATCCTACATTGGACAACACTTCTTACTGTGTTGACAGACAAAACACTGTTATACTGGGGCCCTCTGGGGGCACCAGGATTACGTGGATGAAAAGCCGCAGGATAAGTTAGCGGAGTCTCGCTTCTCCGGAGGGTACAATAATGGTTGGGGCTTACCCTGAGCTATTGATAGTGCGTGCCTTCTACGAGAGGGGTCGGACCGTGGCCACTAATGGCTACTAGGACTCCGGTTTCAGCACTCAAGCTGTCGCAGCGATTGCCATTTAGATACACCGAACAGCCTAGCGCCAGGTCGGGATGATTTGACATGAATTACTACACACTGGAGCATACGTGCTTGAAGAGCTGCGTGCGAACTATTCCGTGGTTAGGAGATCTAAAAGTCGGCAAATAGTTATTTTTCATACCTTAGTAATACCTCTTCAATGAATTATTTGGTAATTATGGAATTCCAGCTCATTGGAAACAAATCTAAAAGAAGACAACACCTGCTAACTCTTTGAAAAGCTCTCATATCCAAGCACTTGTAGTAAGTAGCCTTGTGAACTTTTCGCTGTAATTCTAAAACAAGTATAGAAAACTGATGAACAAGTTTCAGCAAAGGATGAATTAACACGAACATCAAGATGCCTTTACTCTTTTCGATTGCTTGGAGCTTTCCAAACAAGATCTAGTTTCTACTCCTCTATTGACTTTGGGTTTCTTTAGGGTGCACAGGCTCATGGACCTGATATAGCTCTGATGATCTTCGGGGATCATCAACAACACAACACTCTCTTCGAACCTAAGGTAAGAATTTCAAAATTGTGTATAAAATATGTAAAAATCATACAAGTCCATTGCATACAAATTTAATTTGTGATGGATGCTTTTAATTTCAATATTATTGCGTAAATACATTAAAAAATAATTGCTTTAAAGCCCATAGGTTTATGATTTATCGTAATAAAATTTTAGACAAAATTGTTATTTTTTTTTCTTCTTTGGTGTCCGCGTGCATGAACTAATAAAAGAGTGCACTTTTTTATACCTGCATGGTTAGAGTTAAAAAAATTGCTTTAAGAGATCGGACAGCTTGATTTAGCTCTTGTCAAGGTTTCGATGTTGTCATTTCGTTTGAAATTGGAAGGATAAATTTGACCACTGACCAGTATTTTAATACCTTATTGACTAATTCCACAATAAGACAATATTTATAGGTAATTATAGGCTTGGTCAAATTGTTCGTTATTTTAACAGTACTTTGTTTTTAAGGTTGGAATAATTTTTCAACCATTGAGATATATTTTTTATAACAATTTAAAATATATCGGCGCTTCCCCAGTATAGTCATCTTGTGAATATTCCCTGATTGTTATCAGTAATATAATAGGTATGCATGTTCACCTTTCATTTATGGAAGGTAGTTGTGTCTCCGATGAAGACACTTCAAATATGAGAATGAGAAGTTGCCCTATAAGTAAACAGTGTTCTCGCTTTTCTTGTTGGTAAAACAATGGTGGTGGTGCTCGTTACGTGTCCATCACTGTCGGCGGGTAGTACCTCTGCCTGAGGGGTCGTCGCATGTTCTTCTCGTGATGGGGGCTATTATATATCGACCACAGAGCCCGAATTTAACATGCGAGACTTCCGGTTCACTTCGGGAACTACGGCAGGGCCGGGAGTACTTTTTTGTGGTCAAGAAAAAAAACTGATGTTCTACCAGCATATTGCTTTGCACAGAATTGTACATACCTGGACCGCTTAAGCATTTAATCCTGATGATCGTACAGATAGTGTTTCTCCCCTGCCCTATGGTATTACTGCATGCTTGATATATATAAGGTCTGTTTGTAATGACAGGTGGCAAGTAAAGGTAGAAGTATACCACATACGGTATATGTGGGCGATAATATTTTCTTCCAATGGCATAAATAAGAGGGTGTACAGCTCTAATTAAAAAACCCTCTTCAGCTAAAAGTTTGCTTTGATGAAGAGACCTTGATTAACCCAAGAAGTAATTTCTGCATCCACCCTTCAGAGAACATCTAGAGCAGAGTTTCTCAAACTGTGCTCCGCGGAGCACTTAGTGCTCCGCAAAACAATTTCCAGTGCTCCGCGGAAAGGTAGGACATTTTTAAAATGAAATATTTTTATTAAACATATTTTAAAATTTAAAATATTTTTCACGAAAAAATGGAACAAAAATATTTCAATATTATGACCTTCGGCGCTCTCGGTGTGTAACACAAAATCGAGTATCACTGATCAGGTGAAACATTGACTATATAAAAAGTTAGTCGGCATTCAATGTGTCTGTTTCTCGTCCACCAGTCGCCAAAACAAATTTACGTCAAAAGTCAACACCAGACAACAAGGAGCCAGACAGAGGCTAGACTCACTGTCTCCGCGTTTGCAGAAACAATTAGCTTCGACGCTTTTCCAGAAGTATCGGAAATTTTTTATTGCATATATAAATGGTTGTTTACTCACTTCTCAAATCAGTTGCATTTTAGTCAGCATTCAGTCGAGAACCGACAAATTATAAAGTTCATTATATGTAATATATTATTTCTGTAGCTTCTCAGATTTTTTGTTCTGATGATAAAATATCTGTCTTGTGGAGGTTTCTTCAAATACTGAATTAGTAATACGGGGAATAATATCGATTTTCTTTCAATGGATCGCTGGCTGGAGACAGGGTCCTTAAAAATATCAAAACTTCTGCCAAGTCAACTGGAATAGACGTGGAAGCATCAACATCTAAGAGGCATGTACTCGATTTGGTTTTTTCTTTTTCATGTATCAAAATGGTTAAACACATTACGATATTTTAAAATCTTGAAAATTAGAATGACTAAAAATAAAATTTTAACTATTCACGTATAAGATTTTGCATTATAGAATTTCTTAAAGATTTACACTTTTACAGTATTTTCTTTTTTAAAAAAAACCCTCAATGAATCTTTTTAGATGCAATATCTTATTTAAACTTTTTACTGAATTTATGCTGTTGTTATATACAGCTAATGTTTATATTACTTTCTAATTGCAGTGCGGAAGAAGATAGAGGTGGTACTGCTGCTGTACAAGCTGGTTTTTCGGATCAATCATTGACTGCGGATGGAACAGAACTTCTTGATCTTGAACTATCCAACAAGTTGTATAGCCCTACTTCCTCGGATACAAGTTCTACAATAAAAAAAACTTTAAAACGAAAGTATCATGATTCTTATTTGGATATTGGGTTCGCTGAGACCACTGATAATAAACCTCAGTGCGTAATTTGTGGCAAAGTCTTGCCGAACAGTTCAATGTTCCCAGCAAAAATGCGTCGTCATTTTGAGGGGGTCCATCCAGAATGCAAGGTTAAGCCAACTGATTTTTTCAGGAGGAAGTATATCGAACTCAGGAAAGTCCAGAAATGTATATTGTATCATTCAAAAACTGTCAACGAAAAGGCTTTGATGGCATCTTACTTAGTCAGTTACCGAATTGCTCAAGCTGGCGAAGCCCATACTGTTGCTGAAAACCTTATCAAGCCTTGTGTAAAAGACATTATCGAATGCATGTTTGACGAAAAGGCTGCAAAAGTGATAGACACAATTCCTTTGTCAAATGACACAATATCGCGAAGAATCGGGGACTTAGCAGAGAATGTGAAATCTACTTTAATTTCTCGTATAAAATCCACTAAATTTTCACTTCAAATGGATGAATCAACCGATGTTGCTGGTTTGGCAATATTAATGGTAATTGTGCGTTATCCATATTTGGACTCTTTTCATGAGGATTTACTTCTCTGCAAGCCATTATCGACTACCACAACTGGCACTGAGATATTTAAATTATTAGATGAATTTTTCGCGGAGAATAGCATCCTATGGGATAACTGTGTTGATGTGTGCACAGATGGAGCGAAAGCTATGACTGGTAAGATGTCTGGTGCAATCGCAAAAATAAAAGAAAAAGCCAAGGGGTGCAGCAGTAGCCACTGCATACTTCATCGACATGCTCTTGCAATGAAAAAAATGCCACCTTTTATAAGGGAAGTACTGTCTGAAACTGTTAAAATAATAAATTTTATAAAATCAAGACCTAAGAATAACAGGTTGTTCAAAATCTTATGTGATGACATGGGGAGTCTGCATACGTCTTTACTCCTTCACACAGAAATAAGGTGGCTCTCCCGTGGTAAAAGTTTAATCCGCCTCTTTGAACTAAGGAATGAAGTCGGAATCTTCCTGAGAGACAATAATTTTGCTTTGGGAGAGAAGTTGTGTGATGAACGTTGGCTAATGAAATTGGCGTATTTGGCAGATATTTTCAAAATATTAATGATTTATGTTTCTCACTTCAAGGAAAAGCAGTAACTGTTTTTGATGCTACTGATAAAGTGGAAGGATTTAAAAAAAAACTGAAGTATTGGGTAGAGTCAATCAAAACCGGAACCCTGGATTGTTTTCCAATAACAAAAGGATTTGGAGAAGAACTCGAATCAGACATTCCTGCGGATATCTTAAACGAGTTTGAAGTTCATCTCTTGCGTTTGATTGATGCTTTCAACTCTTATTTTCCAAAAGGATTGCATGAAAACATACAAGAAAACGTTTGGGTTGTAGAACCATACTCTATATCCGTAAAACCATCTTCTCTGACATCACAGGAATATGAATGTTTGCTTGATTTGACATCAGATACAGCGATAACATCAAAGTTTAAAACTGAAAAATCAATCTCAGATTTTTGGTTTACACTAAAAGATGAATTTAAAATCTTATCAGATAAAGCGAAACTTATTCTCCTGCCCTTCGCAACCACTTATTTAGTCGAAACAGGATTCTCCGCATACACCGCTACTAAAACAAAATACAGATCACGTCTCAATGCAGAGCAAGATATTCAGTTGCAACTGTCCGAAATTCAGCCAGATATAATCTCATTGTGCAAATCAAAACAGCCTCATCCTTCTCATTAAATTTCTGTTTCACGAAACCAAGTAAAAATTTGTAAGAAATGTAATAATTAATAAAATTACAAATTGTGGATATGCAATACTTGCCCTGAATTCATTTCCAATTTTTTTTCATGTGTGTTTTCTGTCTGCAATGGGAAAATAGTGCAGAAAAAAATTTTAAACAATGAAATCTAATGTCTTGCAGCCTTAAATGACGAAACTACCTTGTATCGTCAATGCTATTTTGTTGTTCTATTTAATAAATATAGTATATAGCTGCGAGATAAATTTTAGTGCTCCGCGTTGAATTTCCAATTTCAAAGGTGCTCCGCAACTGAAAAAGTTTGAGAACCGCTGATCTAGAGTAACTGTGTTTTAGGACAATTCTGGCATTAGACGTAATATTCATTTGAATTACGTCTTTCAACAACAGCATTAAAAAGAAATAAGCCTTTCAATTTGGATTTTCACTTTTATATTTAATGAACAACCAGATCGCTTCTGAACAACAGCGAAGTAAATTGTGCATCATCTCACAATTTATTCTCCCAAGTTCAATTCTGACCTATTTTGCTTTCTAGAATGCGAAATGTAGAGAAAAGAAGCTGTATAATCGCATTGGCAATCGAATGTCAAATATTTAGACCTCGAGCATTTGATTTACCTCCACATTTAACACTTCAGAAGTCTAAAAAACCCATTTTTCTCATTATATCTATCTACCACTTTATCTATGAGATAATAACATACAAATGAAACGGATAATACAAATGAAATTTAGTAGTCTTTACACTAAAATTACACGATTGCAACAAATTTAAGAAGTGGATCAAAATGCATACTTGATTATCTTTACAGACCGAAGACGCTCAACTCAAAAAGTACTATATTATGAAAGTTCCGTGCTCCCATAATTAAACTTCGCCTATTCATTAGACCCTAAACCCTGTTCTATGACTCCAAACGAAGCAAAAATTCGTTACTATGTGGTACAAGGGATGCGCTCTGGGAAACTGAAAGAGAAAGAAAAAACATATAGTAAAAAGAATAAAAGAAAAGAAAAAGAAATATTTAAAATTTTCGTCAAAAGTGGCGCTGCGCCATTATCTAAGGTAACTTTCGACGATTTTTTTTATTATTGTAGGAAGATTGAATAGTTCATTGCAATTTCCTTTTTAGTTTAACTAAAAACGCTGCCAAAATTCAGTGCCTAACGTACAGTCCTTTTTCGTTCAAAGTACAGTTTCTGAGATTGTTTTCCTTACAGAACGAATTACATGCTCTGTATTCTAATTAATTTTTGTTACGATTGGAGCCTTAGAACCGACTCTACAGTCTTCTGAACCAGTGAACTGTTCAGAAAGTCTATGTGAAATCACCTCTAGTTTCTTATATTTAATAATAACGTATTCATCAATTGGCTGAATGATGAGTTCGCCCGTAATAATGGATTTCCTGGTTGTTATGTGCATCTATTTAAAATTTCACTTTTGTAGTTTAATGAGATTTGAAATGAATTTAATGAAATTTGAAATTTATGAGCAAATGAATTATAGATTTCTAAACATTCTTAAAATATATATTTTAATATTCAGGATTTAGAACTCAATGTCTGCGCAGGGCCAAATTTAACAGCAAAAAATTATCTGATAAGAAAAGCTTCTAAATATCTAGGTCATTTCTGTTGTCAATATCCCTTAATCTCAAAACAAACAAAACCTACATAGATGAATAAGGTATCATTGGAAGAGATTTTATACCGACTGCTGACATGGAATACTCTGTTTATGTACAAACAACATGGATGCGCAGTTCTCTCACGTCTTTGTATTTCTATTCTACAATCCTTATATATATAAACATATATATCATGTATCTTAATTTGATTTCGGATAGTTTAATTTCAGGAAACAAATATAATCATTTTGGGTAGGGGGAGGTTATATTTGTGAAATTTTCTCTTGGGTTTATTAAAAGAAACTAAATTTCTAAAAATAGTATCAAGAGAAAAAATATTAAAAATTATCAGTTAGACTTAAAAACACGATACTGTCCAGCCAAAAAAAATTTCGCCAACTTATAGAGTTTATCCGTCTTAATTCTAGGCAAAATTTGGCCGTTAATCGCTTGTAAAAGTAATCGCCAAATTTATAGGCCGTACCGCGTTGTTAAGTTGAACCAAAATATTATTTAAAAAGAGCTAACTATTAGAAATAATACATTTTGTGAAGAGTAAAATTTTTCTTCCATTTTTTTTCTTAGCAAAACATCTAAAAGGAAAGTAATCTGAATTATAAAGAAATTAAAAATTTGTAATGAGAAAGCAAACAAAAAAAGCAAGTGTTTTTTGATAACGAAAGGTTCTATTTAAAGTCTATTTGCAGCATTTAAGATGTTTTTGGAGCAGAAATTGCATTGCAAAAAAATATAATTAATGCGTATTCTTTCTTAATTACATTTGCCAGTTTGGAAAATTGACAAAGTTAAAATTCGTATCTCCTTAAAAATAAATGTATTTTCATACAATAATCAGAAATAAAATACTGAGTGTTTCCAGATGATATATTAGATTTATAAATATTTGATAAAATTTAAAAAATGATTCCTAGTGTATATGTATTTTAAATGAAGCATTTCCGAAACTTTTCGAGCAAGCGACAGTAATTTTTAGAAAAGATCAAATTTCATCTCGCGCGTAATGAATGATTTGAATAATCTAGTAGAAATGACGTCAGTACGAAATTTTGTAAAACTGTAAATTTCTTTTAAACAAAGAAAAGTGGCATTTCTTTAAAAAAATATATTTTTTAAATTTGCTAAAGTCAGGGAAAAAATCTTACCTCAATAAAAGTGGTATAAAAGAGGTGAATTTTTTAACTTTAAAATGGTGTAAAAATCATGCCTGTGAGGTAATCGTTTCGTAAGATATCGAGAAAAAACGTCAAAATATTGCTTAATTTTTAATTAATTGACATTTTCATTAATTTTCAGATTTTAAAAAGTTGACAGTAACGTTCCTCTTGTCTCGATGGTGACGTGTGCCAACTTTCGTCATGATCGGCCAAATGTATGGATTTGTATTGAAGACATACACATAAACACACAAACTTTCATCTTTATATATAAAGAGATAGGTCTCGGTAAATAATAATGTTTTGTTAAAATACTTAAGTGTTTTCTAAAAGTTTTTCAATTAATTTAGTATTAGTTCACAGTAGCAAATCATTAATGGAGCGCATATCCTTATGAATTACTAACAAATCCTCTTGTATGCAATTTTACTATTTCTTTGAAAGTCATCATAATAATCCTTATATTTAGAAAATAAAGCATAATACGTTATTCTGAGACATTTTCGAAATCGTTAATGAGGCTGTTTACAAACATTATTAATGATGTTTTCATTCATCAAGTATGTTGGATGACTAAACTGAATGTTTTTAATAATAACTGCACATATCTATTTAAATATTGGTAAAAATTGCAAATTTCCGCATTATGTTAAATCACATAGAACGGCCCACTATAAATAAATATATTTTTTTTATCTAAACTGTATTTCATCAAGAGTTGCCTATTTCTTCACTTCTTTAAATATAAAATTAAATCTCCAATATTAAGTTTTCTACTTTCTCAAAATCGCTTAAAATTTTAAAAAATTATGAATTGATATAAATTATATTAATATATAGAATAAAAAAACTTTTGTTTGAATTAAAAAACCAGACGTAATTAGCAGACTTGTTCCCAAATAGCCAAACCTCAGCCAAATTAAAGAAAATTAAAACTTCAACAAGGAAGAAAAAACTTCAGTTCCCTGGTAGCACAACATATTGCACGAAATTGTGCAATATTTTTCGATATTATATAACATTATATGGTATTGTGCAATATTATATAATATTGTTAATGTTATTCAATATTGTACGATATTGTACAATATCCTTGTGCTACAGGGGTTGCACTTCGAATTGTTCTGCAGTAGTGTGTACGTAGTACGTTTTATCATGAAGCGTAAATATCTGTGTTCGCAATTATATTATTAAGGATAATGTATACTATCCAGTGAATTTTCCTTTAGCTAAATCATCGTATTTTGCTTTTGAAGATCTTCAGAAACCAGGAAAAGAATCCGGATTATGTTAGTCAGGAAAGATTTATAAAAACTTGCTGTTTAAAGTGAGCATTAAATATTTCCATCCGCTCAAATTCTGCCTTTTATCAAAACAACTACATTATTTCCCAATTTAACATGTTACTAAAATACGTTATTATGTAATTCAAGTGCTCTTTATCCCTAGGAAGTCTTTCTCTTAACAATATTTCATCATTCCAGACATTCTCCGCTTTCAAACTCTTAAAAGTGCAGAAGAATGATGTGTAAGAAACTGCTCACTCCGCTAACTGCGAGATGAATGTCCCACCGTTTAACTGATGGAAGCTATTTCAAAACAACAACTAAGCAAGACTTATAGGCCCATTTTCAACTATAAAGTGAAATGCAGGATAAGGGAAAAGGTAGCTTATGATATATTTCCTTAATACTTCAGATAGTTATAAGATTTCCGTTGAAAGCAAAGGTAATTATTCTTATTCCAAGCTTTCTAAATTCGTTTTTCTTGTAACTGATGATACCGAAACAGTATATTTCTAAGAAATATGGGATTTATTTTGAAATGGAAACCATTAAACTTGTTTGAGTTAAATAAATGTGCTTGGAGTTTTGTTATGTAATATATCAAAAACAATTATCGTTTATTTTAATTTTCTTATTATTCTAAAGCAAAAAGTAAATTATTTGGTATTTCTGTGAATTAAACTCATAAGTTTTATTAAACGCAGAGCTTTTCATTGGGATGCAAAGTAATTTTTTGTGTTTGAGAGAGTTTTCAGGTTATACAAATAGCTTTGCGTTTATTTTGCTATTTAGAAGACGGTAATATATTCGATAAGTCAGAAATGCATAATTCCATTTTCTAAGATTTGGTTACAATTATTGTTTGCATAGCCAGTCTTAAGAATAATTCTATATAATATTTTTGTTAATTTTTTTTAAATACATGGAAACCCATTTGGAAAATTTTCAAAAAAAGAATTTAATTTTTTGAGACAATTGTGTCACCTGTAGAATACCTTTTTTGCCATACTCTGTGGTAAGTTACAAATTTAAATTTACTTAATTTCTTTAATCAAGTAGCATTTCCGATAACTTGGTTGAAATTTTAAGATTTTTTTCATTTATTGTCTCTCTTAGGAGAAAATAGTAATGAGAAGGATAATTCCAATTAATTAAATGGTTATACTAATAATTACTTTCTTCAATTACATTAGATTAACCCTTAGTAGGAAGCTCTGGCGTATAGAGTGAGTTATTTCTTGCTGTGGCTTTTCGACTATTCCTCCCTGAGCCCTCTTCCTTCCTCTTACCTAATAGGAACATCCCTCGAGTACAATGCATCTAGCCGATTCGTTCACTCTCCTTCTAATCTAAGCATTTTTTTGCGTTCATGTCACGTCAGCGAACTCAGTACGCCAGAAAATTGTGCGCTGCCAACATATTCGAAGACAAAGACACGAAGGACACCCGCAGAAAAACTGATAATTTAGCAAGAGTGAGAGGATTTTTCGACTCCTTCAGTGAAAACTGCCAAAACTTTTATACATCTGGTGACCAACTCAGGATCGACGTCAACTTGGAGCCCTGTCGTGGGAGATGCTCATTTATTCAACATATGTCGAATAATTATTTTCTTTTTCAATTTTATCTGTTATTCTTTTTCTCCGTTTCTCTCTATTATGGCTCCTGAAGAGATGTAAGTAATAAACTAAAAAAAATGGGTAGAAATATGAAGTTGAAGGTGGAAAAAGTACCTGGTGTATTCTATACGCCGCCCCTTCCCACAAAGGGTTAAATAATTGTTTAGAAACATGATGTCTGAATAAATTGGGGTGAATTTCAACTTGCTTGATAAACTTAAAATCTGAGGTCATTACCCTTTAACTTCAGAAAGGACAGAGTTTTAGTAAAAAAGTATTTTCTAGGTTTAGTTAAGTGCCTATGTGTTACGCATTGCGACCGTTTACATCGCCACTTAGCAGTAAAATTCAAAATTAGCGTTCCTTTCTCGAAAACTGTGTCGGATATAGGAAGAAAATCGATTAAAAAGTTGTAAACAATTATCGATTTAATACGAAAATGCGCCTTGTGCATACGAGTGTGAACCATAGAATGCACAAAACATGCAGTTTTCGGTGACAATTTCCGTGTTTCGTGATGAAACACGGAAGAGTGGAGAACTAACCTGTCATCATTTCAGTAAAGAAAGCAAATCTGGAGTGCTCTACGTCGCCCATCAGTGTGAGATATTGGAAATTCAGCGCTAAGTAATGTCCGACCAACATGCCTTATTCCCAATTTTGACGTCCCGAATAGAATTCTCTGTTGTTTAGAAATGGCTGTTCTGCTTATTGCACACTCCATTAAGATACATGGTTTTGTATTATTTGTGAGGAAATAAGGAAGAATTGATACAGAGCACATAAAATGTCATACTTGTGTCCATACATGACGTAATCAAAAATTTTTTTCTTTAATTGTGCTTAAGATATTGTTGGTCCAATTTGGAAAGCAGTGGACTAATTTGGGCAACCAGTTTCCTTAACCAATTTCTTCCTTATCACAATTTTTTGAAGCTCTTATGTTCCTACTTTAAAGCGTATTTCTTAAAAAGTAAATAACAGTTTTTTGAAAATAAATAAACTACAAAAAATTCTATTATTTTTTATTAAAATTACTTCTCTATCATTATACATGTCTAGGTGGTCCTATTTCTACTTTCCCCCCCTATTATATTCAAAAACCAATTCAGCGGTAATTGATTATTTAACTTTTTTGTCTCATATATTTCCATTATTTCACTTTATCTGAAAACTTTTATAAAATGTTTTTTTTCTGAATTTTCAACATTTGACGAAACTTAGCAACTCTTCTGAGAAAAGATATGAAGTAAAATATGGGCATGGGGGGACACAATCTCAATACATATATTTAAAATTAGTCAAATAATAAAATATTCATTCATAACATTTTTATACGTTTTTATTTGCCTCGACTTCTTTTATATTTGTGAAGATGGAATTTTATAATCGATTTTTCACTCCCTTTCTGAAGCACTAGAGTTTTGAAAGTATGTGCACTAGAGTTCTCTCAATAACAATACCAATTTTAATATTTTCAGAACTTCATTATCAGTTAATCGATTTACATAATCAAATTTTGCTTTCATACTAGTGTCACTGCCTGATAGGGAAGTTGTGGAAAACTAATTACAGGACTTCATACTATTTATATAATAATGAATTATAAATTAAACATTAAAGTGGAGACAATGATTAAACTAAAAAAATCGATGGGAGGCTGTCTTTACGAAACTGCAGCTGGGATTGAGGGGCGTAGACTTACATACCTTACTCAACTGCGACTTTCTGTGACTCAAGTAGCTCTATGTGACTATTAACTCTATAGTCTATAGTGACTATTAGTCTAGTGTGACTATGTGACTCTGTCTATGTAAAATTTTTGTGATTTTCACCAACTTTGCAACTCGACTGTGACTAAACCGTAATTACAAATTCTAAAATTATTTTTGCAATCTTTAATGTCTACCTTTCACGGTTAAATAAAACTAAAACCAACTCTCTATGTCATTTGGTTACGGATCTATAAGCGTTTAACTTTAGCACGAAATTCGACTTAATTCATCAATTATTGAGTAATATTTCGAGTGACCTCAGATCAACGACTGAATTGCCTTAGTCTGCTTGCGCGCGCATCGGTCACTGTGACGTCATCAAATTTTTAGTGATTTTAACCAACTTTGTTGCTCGACTGTGACTAAACCGTAATTCCAAATTCTGAGATCAGTATTGCAATTTTTAATATCTACCTTTCTCTCTTAAATGAAACTGAAACCAACTCTCTATATTATTTGGTTGCGGAACATTAAGCGTTTAAAAATACCACGTAAAGCGTCATAACTTTTCTTTCCCGACACACCATTAGACCACTATAGGGTGACATAAGTCTACGTCAAAATACTGTTTGTCTGTCCGTCAGTCCATCCGTCTATCTGTCAAGACGGTAACTCAAATTCGAACCCTTAGTCCAAAATATTTTAGCATGGTATTGTTTTAAGCTTGATCTATCTGTTTTTCCTTTGTAAAAATAAACCAAATTAAACTAACGATTTAGAATCACGCAATTTTCAGATAGTATGTCAGCCTGAAAACAATATCATGTTAAATAATCCTTTTAGTGCACTAATAAAAGTAGATTTCGTTCAGATTTGAAAAGTGGGAAACTGTTTCTATCACATTTAATAAAATTATTTTACTTTCCAATAAGGTTTTTCTTTTTATTATCAATACCAAATGCAAAGAATTTAGCCTGAACCTCAATCTGCGTTAATGAAGAACACATTTCCATCAAATCCAAATCCAGTATTGGATATCGTCAGTAACATCAAGGCTTAGCAGTGTGATCTAAATTTAATTTCCAACGCCATCTCAGAACAACCACCAGATGGGAAAAGGATCAGCACCCAAGTAATAAAATTCTCCACGAGTGAAATTCCCACTAATCTTCCAAACCAACCACTCTAACAAATACATCAGACAAGTGCGGGATTTGCCTCCCAGAAGAATATGGGATTTCTATGGGATTTGCATCTCAAAATAATTCGATTTTTCATCCAATAAGAATGCGAGAGTATGGTACATGTACCAGCTTTCCTCGCAGGATGGTTTCAGGGAAGATGGTTAGAATTAATTCCGGGCAGTGCTCGTTTGCGTGTCGGTCAGCAGGTGCTAGACATCGTGTAACCATCGGTCATCTATTTTTCATTTCCTAACGAAGGTGCGTGCAAAATATCGCATTGTCCTACTCCGCTAGTTTTACGAGCCTCCATTCTTATAACTCAATAAGATTGGCCGTTGTCATGAATAAGAAAAACGATAATAAATAAGCAGTGACTCTGAATATTATAGAGCTATGTTTTTGTATAAGAGAATTCGCTACATAGAATAACACGCTCAGTCCGACTGCATTTGGCCAAAACTAAAATACTAGAGATGGCTTTGATTGTTTTCATATGTTAAATACGATAATAAATAAATAGTGGATCTGACTGTTATAGAGATATATTTTTGTAAAATGAAATTCGGTGCAGACACTGTTTTTAACTATGTTTCGCCGAAACTAAAATACTAGAAATGACTAGGATTGTTTTCATATATTAAATAATATCAAAACATTGAAATTTAAAAATATCACGATGTCATATTTTTTTCATATATAATAAAAAGAAGTAGCTTTGAATGTTATAGAGCTATGTTTATGCAAAAGAGAATTCGCTACAGAGAAATAATATGTTCAGTTTGACTGTGTTTCGTCAAAACTAAAATTCTAGAGATGAACAGGATTGCTTCCATATATTAAATAATATCAAATATTAAAATATTACAAAGCCATATTTTTTCTCTCTGTGTTCAAAAACAATTAATGAAGACAAAATTGCATTAAGTGTTTATTACTAACTACGCAATTTGAAGAATTTTGAAAAAAAGTATATGGTTTTTGGTTAATTTGCAATGTAAGAGTTATGAATTTTCAAGGTTCAGTTTTCTAAGACATAGCAATTGTTGAATTTCTTTGTCTTTTTTTAAAATTAAAATATATACGTAATAGTCCGGTATGTATACATTTTTCATATACTGATACAATCTTCTTTATATATGTTAAAAATGGGATTGAAAGGTTATGATAATGGAAATTTTATATATTTGTAAATGAACAATTTTCATTTCATTTGTACATGCTTTCTTATAAATTTTTTTCTAATAGGTAGATGTATTAGAAAGTAATAAAGAAAACTTTTGTTAAGTTATAACTTATAAAAAACATTTTGCATTCGTATGTTTTTTATTTTAATTTTTTACTATTCGAAATGGATTATTATGCATTATGCTTTCATGAGAACATCAAGCTTTATCTATTTTCAAACTAAACTAGGGGGCTCCGCCGCATGCTAACTTTCGCTCGCCAACCCCCGAAACTGCTTATTACGTATAGTAACCATTACGCTCATTTAAATCGTTCTTAGCATGATTCTAATGTATTTAAAAATAACTGGTATGTATTAACAGAATTTAGTTTCAGATACCTTATTCGATGCTCCATGTAATAGAACTCAGTGTTTAAATCGCATCATAGTCATTTCACCAAACTCCTTCTATAGCTTCAAGTAAAGACAAAATGAGCATTTTCTATTAATTGGTGATATGGTTTCTCTTAGCTGTTTACACTGCCAAGTGTTGGAATTGGCTAGACAAGCAATTAGGGTTATTTCAATGGCGCTCAATGTGGCTCAATTCATTGGAAAAGTTTTATATTTCAAAAAATGTTAGAAATATTTCTTCCATTCACCCTCCAGTTGAAAGATAATACGAAGAATGACCGTCATTCAGCTATTAATAGAGCAATTAATTTCAAACTTCTAGTGGATTGATATTGATTGCATTACCGCTACTTTTGTTCTTTATGAAAAGGTCTGGAAAATTCTGTGTATGTGTTATCTTTTTTTCTTTAAGTACATTTTATTTGCATTTTGCTCATATTGCAAGCCATTTGCTTTTGTAAGATTCAATAATTTTGTTAACAAAAACCTTATTTTTGTTTTTATAAAAGAAAATACTCTTTTAAGTAATCCATACAGAATTTTGTGTGCAAAAATTTGAAAAATAAGTAGAAATATATAAGGGAAATATAAATAATAGCATATAAGTTCACACGATTTGGAAATAAACCATTCTGCGAAGATCTGAACTTTTATGGCAGCATAATAATTACAGTCGAACCTCAGGAATCCACAATTTCGGATAATCCGAACATCAGTTTTTGATTTTCTGAAAAAATACATTAAAAAATAAAGGAATTAACATTTAGGAATTAGAAACACAGCTATTGTTTATTCCGAAATTAAAAGAAACATTTGAATTGGTATTTAAGAATGAATATGGTACCTTATTTAGTAGGAACCAAATCGGTTATTTTCTTTTGACGTGAGAAACTAACCTGTTTGATGATACGAATTGCAGGTAGCTTTTTCCGTACTCTTTTACAGAGGACCCGAAGTCAATACTACTCTGTATTTGGTATATAAAGAGTATTTTACTCTTTTTTCCGGATAATCCGAATTTCCTGGAATCCGAACAGAGGACAGCCCCAATTAGTTCGTATTCGCGTGGTTCTACTATATATGCATTCATTTTATTCGCAATATAAGAATTAATTGTATGAAAAGAACAAAAATAAAAAATGGTTTTATATGTTATTTCTCCAGCGGTGATAAAAATATTATTACTTCCTTTTATTTCAAATAAACAGTGCAAATAATGTTTTGGTTGGGGAGAGTTAAGTAGATTAAAAATAGATTCTATTCTGTCAGGTTAAAAGAGATGGAAATGTCGTTGACCGAGGTAATGTTTAAAATTGTTGACTTCAGATTACATCATTTTATTGCTCGAAAAGACATGCAACGGCAAATTTTTATTATCTAATAAATTAGTCTACGTTGCAAATTTCATTATGTTATTACATATCTAAAATCGTCTGTTTCCTATTCTGAATGCAACGCTTCGAAGCAAACAGCACCATTAATTTAATATTACAGTTTATGAACTTCTACAAGAAATAATCTGTTATATGCCCTTGTCTTTATTCCATTTTACTTTATAAAAGTCCTATAAACGAGATAATGCGTATTCGCAGGTCTGCAAAAAACAAAAATAAATGCATTGCTGATGTCAGAATTCCAGTAGAATTCCCTGCGAAGGAAATGACAAGGCTCTGAGAGTAATTATGCTCCATAATTGACATGTTTTAAGCTATAAAACTCTTTATCACTCATGGAGTAGATAAAATTTTACGAACACGGATATCACATTACTTTTTAGTACTTTGTCATCTTATTAGAGTGTTTCTAAAAGCTCAAATAAAATTCCAGGGTTATAAAATAAACTTGAACGAAAGCCATCAGCATCAAGCTCAGAATGAGTGCATAATGGAATAATTAGAAAACTGAGAAATGGTAATTAATAAAGAATGGTGATCTTATAAAATGTGATTGACGTAATTTCAGTCCCAAGCATCCTTTATTATTCAGTCTTCTCAGAGATAAGAAAAGATTAATACAATGGAAGCAGCAAATAAGGTTTGAAAATTTAATAATTGGTGTAATGAAATTGGACAGTTTGACGTTTTGCTTATTTACAGGTGCTAAATAATTCGGATCAAAATCAGTAGCAAAAAACAATTCTGTATAAATCATAATCTTGAATTTGATGTAGTGTTATTAAATGATAATCTGACAAATATTAATTAATAACATTCAAAAATACCAAATGTTATAATTTTAATCAGTTTTTCTAGCAGTCTCATATTTAAAGACTTATTATTTGAGATGGGTTTTGAATTAGTGGATTGATTTATTATTTTAAATGATTACAATACCATATATTCATATTTTGCATGATATGTTATCATAAAGCATATTTTCAGCAAAGATAAAATTATACAGACTGGATATTAAAATCAAAACAGAAAAAATAGTCAAAATTGTATTCATCAATATATAAAATCCTTCATCGTCGGAATAGCAACATATTTTTAAAGAAACACCATGCATGTTATAATGAAAGACATTTTTTGTCTTAATGGTTTTGTCGTTATATGAAATAATATTAGCTGTAAATCAGACTGATGAAAGCAGATTATAATGTAGTTTTTAGGCGCTATTTATTTCAAAACATACTGAGCAAAATTCCTTCATTCCAAAGAATATTATTGTAAAAATGTAAAATAATAATAATAAGAAGAAAATGAATAGTTAATTCAAATGACTGAAAACACATAAAAATTCGAACTCAGTGATTAATTGGGTACTTTTGTATTCCTACAACGCAGCAGAGGTTGATAAAACGTCACTTTCTGTCGGGTAGGCTTCATCTTCTTAGGAGTACTAAATCGTTTACATTTGCATTTTGATTGAATAATTACAGCTTAGATTCATTCAACTAACATGTTATTATTAAACACTCGCATAGTTATACCGTGCAAGAGTCATCCGTGTGTAAATTTTAATCCTTATAGAATATGACTACAAATTATTTTATTTATAATTGATTAAATAATTCTGAATATTTAAAAATCGCATTATAAGAAGTCGGAGATTGTGATAAAGAATAAAGGCATAAACGCACTCTTAAAATAAGCCTCGCTAACTATAATAATCTCTTCATAGGAATAATCATTGAATAACTAATTGAATTAAGCGTAACAAAATAGCATTTCTTTTACTGCAATTAATTAACTTTCTTTTAGGTTTACATTACATTACAAAATCCAATTCTGTTTATAACATAAAATCGAGCAATTACCCAGAAACCAATTTCGTGGGAAAATTCTGAAAATTTTTTCTTATTTTTATACTGAATTCCTGAAACAAATTTTAAAGTTAATTGATTTTGTTTCGAAGATTGCTCTGGGCCTATCAAGCGTGGAATTTCAATAGCCATGAAAAACAGTTATTTTCTTGGTTTAGACGGAAATTCAATGCAACTTTAGGAAGTAACTTTAATTAAATTTCTTGTTATAAAACCATGAATTTCGTTTCTTTTTTGTTTATTGTCCGTCGAATATATTGGCTATAAATTTTAACTGTCTTTGAGTCTGTTGATTTTGTTTGCCAGAAGATCTTATCAAGAAAAGAAATATTATTCTGATTTCATAAAATTTTGAATATACTTTATTTTATTTATGGACAGTATCGGAATGCGCTTGGTGTGACAGATTCTTATAAAAATAAATCTTAATTATTTATTTCGAAATCGAGTCGCAAAATTTATTAGGAATCCTAGATAAATTTAAATTAAATTTTATAATAATAATTTTAAAATAATATTTTCTGTAAATCTTTCAGAAACAATAATCCACGATTTTTACGACTCTTTGTAAATTAGAAACAAAGCCTATGCTTATAGGAGTATTTAGAATTTTTAATATTGTAGTCGATCCATAATAGTCCAAGCTGCAAAAAATATCTATTAAATAAAATAAAGAATTCAAACATTTAATTTCGTAACTTCTTTGTATTCATTATTTAAATTATTGATTCATGGATTTTTTTATGGCACAATGGCCAACATTGGACCAAGCTGCACCAATTCCTCGTTTTAGTATTATTCTTAAGCCTTCTATTTGGGGAGGACAGAAATAAATCATGTTTTATTGAACCGAATTTCATATTTTATACCGCTGCGGTGGCATGATATCAAAGTTTTGGTTTCAACCGATGGGTTACGAAGTTTAAGAGGGACTTTCACGATAAGTTCAATACATTTTTTGGAACACATTGTGTCAAAACGTTTCGTCAATGTGAGAACGCGATGAAAACTAGCGTAGGAAGAGCGTAGGTTGGCATTACAACGAGGATAGTTTTCCATTCAGCCCGTTTGGTCATAAAAATGAAATACGATTCTTCTAGGCGGGCGATAAATCACCCGTGTGGGGGGAGCTTTGGGGTGGGGAAATATGACTAGGAGTTGCAGTTAGACTGGAGAAATCAGTGCGGGGACGGGAGGGTGCTCTCTTCAAAAAGCGAAATACCCTGTCTGGGGGAGGGGAGTAGGGAGATCGAAGCGGCCGATAGTGCATTTTGTAACCTCCGTGAATGGTCCTCTTAAATTGATCGACTTGAATCGGTGGAAAACAAACAGGACTCTTCTCCAAATGTAATGGAATAGACGACCCGTGAATGCCCAGATTTAGACATAATTCCTTGAAGATCCGCCACGTATGTGACTTGTGCACGTTAATTCCTTCGAGGGCCGAATATCCTCCAGCTTGCGTTTTGTAGAATTTGAAAAGAGGCACAGTAGCGTCCTCTTTATCCGACCTTGGTTCAAAATTACGAGATCCGTCCCAAAATAGCATTCATGTAGCTTCAAAATGGGATTTTAAATTGGTTCAGCTCAGTTTAACTGAAAATTTTATTTTATTAACGATTATTCATAGAAATTTAATGATATTTGAAAACTTATTTAAGTTCATTGGTTTTCCTCTAAAATTAAAGATCATGTCTTAGTAAAACACGCAAAAGTTTGCTTCTAAATCTGAATATAATAATTCACCAGTTATGTGTACGTTTGATATAAGTAGATAATAAGTATATCTATATATGATTCACCACGGAGTATGATAGGGGAAGTACAGGTGTCATCATATGGCGTGGTACTTTTAAACAATTAAAAATTTCGGGAATACGCTTGATTGTATGGTATCATTGAACACGATTTCACTATACCATCTTCAGAATGAAAGAAATCCCATGACATGAACTGTATTATCTCATTTGAAATTAAGGGTATAACTGAACAATATTGATTAAAATACAAGCTTCGAAACGAAAGAGTGTCAATGGAAATTAGGGAAGTCCTTGAAAATCACAACGCGTAATAATTATGGAAATCTCCTAATACCATATCAAAAGATAACTAATTTAAATTTTCTTTATCAAGCTTGTATTTCATATCTGATTTGGCGACATAATTTTAAAATTTGCTAGACTTTAACCTGGATTATTGGTGTTTTGTAATATTGACGAAGAAGACTTATAACCAACTAGGAGTAATGACTCATGCCAAAAGAACAATAACTCATTCTTTTTCTTTTTACTTACGCACATTTTAACCCTTAAAAGGTCCATTTTTTTCTAATAGTTTTATAGTAAAATGGCTTTGGGATTGAGATTCACTTAAGAAAACATATTTATTTAGCGTATTAAAATATATTTTTGTTAATTAATTTTGTTAATTAATAAGTACTGATCAAGTCCAGACACTTCGTATTGGTTTGAGAAAGAAATTGGAACATCTCCGTTTTCGTTCTATCGAAAAATCTGGCAAGAACTTATGCCAACTGTAGACGATCCTAACGCGGGATATCTTTGATGTGAGGAATGGAGACAAATAAAAGACTCAAGACGTTTTAATCCCAGTTATTTATTTACTTCTTCTATGGGATACAGACAACGAAGCACACAAAAATTGAAGAGGTATATACAAGATGATGCAAAGATACAAATTACTTACCAGCTCAGTTACATTTGAGCTGTTATTCCAATATCAAAATTATAATAACGTTTCAAAAAGATATCTACTGGCTAAACTCTAGCCAGCCACTCGCTAAGCCTATCTGGCCCGCGCAAACAGAACTTCTCGTTCTTACATGCGTCTGCACTCGATGGCTGCCAAAACTCATCCCTCAAACATGGGGTCTTCCGCTCCGAGGCGGAACAGGGTTGCCGTAATATTTGGCGATGTAGGATTGCCAAATCTTGGCGTTTCTTACACCAACCTTAAAAAATGCGTTTAAACATTCATGAATATGTTGGGAAGTATACTTACCACAACCTTAGAAAGGGTTAAGAACTGTCGGCAATTCCTTTACTTCCAGAACAAAACATCAACAACTCCAAACTCAATTTATGTAAGGCATATTCATACAAACAAATTTGAATGGATGGACACTTCAGATTATACAAACAAATTTGCAAGGATGGGCAATACATTAAACTTTAAGATGGATATTTGTTTATAATTTATTTTGTTACTTTTTACGACTGTCCTGCCGAAGGGTAACACTTTTGCTGAAAATGACATTGATAAATATATTCCTTTCAATTAGAAAAAATTAAATACACGTTTTAAAAACTTCTTGAACAGATAATTTGATACTATTTCCTTTTTTCCTGTAATACGGATTTGCATAACAGGGAATATTTTAAAATCCTAAAAATCACTTTATGAGGATGTTTAGAAAAATGAATCGTTAAATAATGCGTTTTCCTCGTCATTTGTTTGTATTTTAAAAATACAAGATGAGCGACGTGCCTTTACTTAGTAAATCCAAATAGTCGCTGCTTTTTAAAGGCGTTTTTCAATATAATATTAACGACGAAGTAAGCGATATTTTTAGCGATCATTAATATTCCGAGAGGCACGGCAATTTTCAAATCGCTTGGGTTAATTTTGCCTTACAATAAGAAAGAAAGGGTTAAAGATGTATTTAAAACTAGTCGATATTTTACAAGCTTTATGAAAAACCTATATACTTATATACAGGGTGGACATAAATTATTGGACCCATTTCAAAAATTAATTTAAAAAAACTAATATAGTTACAATTTCGTTTCTTCTTTTAAATGAAAGAGCAAATACAAATGTGTTTTTCATATAGATGGATATCTTCACGGCGGGCGTTCTAAATTTCCTACAGCGAACGAGAAATTTCCATACGCAATGGCTACCGATCAGCAGATGGTTTACATTTTTTAATTTTTTTTCTTAAATATCTCAGAAACTATTCAGTTTTCGGATTACAATTGAATTAACAAATTAAAAAGCGCAAAATTCTCTACAAATACATGCTTTTAGTTTTGTTCAAGCTTTAATAATTTCGCAGACAATGGCTCTCAAAATTAGGAGATGTCCAATACTTACTACCACCTAGACTATATCTGAAAAAAAAACTTATAGAATGCGCTCTCATGTAAAAAAGCGTTATTGTAACATTATTAGATTTTTGAAATTAATTTTTGAAATGCGTACAATAATTTAATAAATATTAGAAAAACAAAAAAATGAAATTAAAAAAAAGAAAAATATATAGGAGAAACAGAAGAAGTAAACAATATTGAAAATGATCACAATACACCTTTTTTTGCGCTCCCAACGCAGTAGCATCAAGTGATTGCACCAGCAAAATTTTCCTAAAATTAACCAACAAATTACAATAGTATTAAACAACAAAAAAGTTCTCTAATAATTAAAATGATTAGAAACACATAAAAGAAAAAATAGAAAGTAAAAATACAATCAGAATGGAATAAATGGAAGAGAACTAGAATGGCGAACTTCTTCAGAAAGGCACTCGCCATCGGAATTCTAATATGGACAACTTTTCTGTAGAAGGAATGACCAATAGTCAAAATTTATTCCTTCTGTGGCCCTGAAACTGTCCATTAACTGAAACATAGGAAAACAGAAAACTTAACAAATTCCTCCAGAACAAAACCAATAGAGAGACAAAAAAAATGTAAATATTTACCCTCTTCCGAAACTAGAAGTATGATAACTAGAAGAAGATCCAATAATTTAAGACCACCTGTACTTTCAACTTCCCTTTAAGAGAACTGACATTTTATCATGAGGATCCAATTTTCTAAATTGTAAAGATGTAAGAAGATTTACATTTAAAAAAGTCACACTGAATAAATGAGTAGTCAGGAAAAATATAATGCGTTAGTAACTGTTGCTTGATATTGCTGGTAGCGTAATTTAAGATTTCTACCAATTTACTATAACCTCCTACGCGCCCAACTATTTAGATCTAACAGCTTTAAGGTCCAGAAAATTAAAACATAACAGTCAATAACTCGAAATTTTTTGCATTTAATCAACACTTTGAAATTTTAAGAAATTTCATACTTGAAATAAAAAAAATCTGCATATACAGGTAAATTACCTGATTTGGAACTGGACATGAAATACGGAAAAAGACGGTTGGTCCTCTTGAAGAGCAAAGAAAAGTAAAAGTAACGTTTAGAAGTGCGTAAAACCTTTTAGGTAAGAATTTTCACGAGATGACAAAACAGTCAATTGTGCTTCACATTTAATCTTACCCTGTACAATTTTTAAAAAATTCGAACCATAACTGCGCAAATATATAAAACGAATATAATAAATAAAAGCAATATAAATGTTAAAATAAATTCTGAATTACAATTCTAATTATAATTGAAAATTAGAAATGCGCTTTAATTGTTTGAAACAATTATGTTTATAAAAAAATGTCTTTCTTTAAGTAAAAATATAACAATTATTGTTATATTTTCACTTAAAGAAATAAATTTTTATTTAAAGAAAGGAACTGTTATTAAAAATCTTATTAATTATGAACTTAATTAAGATTAATTTTTAGAGTCTAAAATGAAAGTTTTGCTAATATGTCTCATTGCGCAGTGGAAAGTTGAATTTTTCTGAACTTATGTCAGCAAGAAAAAGATAGTAGTAATGAAATATTTACATAAAAGTGAACCATAATATTCCTTAGGATATGTTTAACTCGCTAAGCAGTAAACGGGGACATTTTAATTTCAAAACTCCCAGACTAAATTATAAAATCAAATATTCATCCAAGGCTGTTTAATATTCCATTCTTTAGACAAAACAAAAGTCGCCAAACAACTCTCTACGCTTCCCTTTTTACCCAACTGTTTAACTTGGAAGAAGCTTCATGTCAGATCGTCCCGGCTATCAGCTAGCTCGCCACTGGGAATCGATGCTTATTTTATTCAATTTGAATCGCAGAGCTTCATCTTGCATAAATATGTCGATCGAAGTGCGGATAATGAATTCCGGGCACGAAGTGGCAGATTGGAAGTATCTACTCCAAGTGCAGCAGCAGATGGAGTCTTTCCAGAAGTTGGTGCATCAGTAATATCTCTCAAGTGCACAGATATTTATGAAATCTCGCAGTTTAGTTCAGTCCTCTTTCAGTAAATTTCTCCACTTTAAAATAATCGATCAAAGCGTTCTCAAATAATCGATTGAAAATATCGGATTTTCTTAGGCGATATTTTAAACGTTCTGAAGTAATGACAGGATAGAGCTCTTTGTTGCTTTAAATGGATGAGAAAAATGGTAACCTGTTAGTAAAATAGAAAATAGTTTCTAATACTTATACTGTAGGAATTGGTATCGATATATGATCTAGATTTTCCAGCTGCTAATGATTAATAATCTAGTAGGAGCTTTATTAATTTCCTAATGCAGACGTTTATTAGCTAGCCTTGTCTTTAACAATCTTGTTCCAACTTCTTAACAGCTTTCATAAGCTCTTCGCAATCCTTTTTTTGTTCTTAGCGTGATCTTTAGACTTATTCGAATGCGAAGTAGGGGACAGTGGGGTTAAACCGGTACCCTAGATTCTGGGGCTATTATTTCTCCTATCTAGCAGACGGAATCACTCTACTAGTCAAGAAAAATGAATAGTCATATTGGCGTGCTGTAGCTGTTTAATGCATTCATCTGTAAAGGTTTATGTGTTTTAAGACGTCAGCTCTCTAATGCTCGTTTGATTTTAAACTGTCCTTACTTAAAAATCATTACAGTTATAAAAAGTATATTTAGTCCAGATTTTTATGCATTTAACTAAGGATTCATATTCTATCGAACAATAAGGATTTACTCTAATATTTGCGCGATTCTGTTTCGTTTCACATAACCTCTGCAATCGGTGTAAAAGCGGGTACTCCAAGTGGCGTCAGACCGGCCGTTACAGTCAGTATTGATGCTTCCTCCGATTAAGACGATAGAAACAAATCAGACGTTGATTGCTTATATTTTAATGATGTATTTTCTATTTTAAATAAAGAAGAAGGGTTAATCCAAATTGTGTACAAACTGTCTTAGCTGTGCCACGAAAGTTGCAGTGGCGCGGAGGAAGAGGATAACTGCTTTATATGTGAATTTTGTAACTAACATTCTTCAATTGTCATATAAAATAAAAATAATTGCAACGTTTCCACTAAAAATCGAGTTTTCGTAATTTCCCATAAAGTTAACATCTATACCCGGTTTTACCGCACTAGTGGGATAAAAACGGGTAGTTTGAATATTTTATAAAATAATCATTTATAGAAAAAAGTTATGAAACTGTGACTTTTCTGGAAAGATATATTGTATTCCGATAAACAAAGAATATTTTAATAAAATTTGCCAATGTCTGTGTCGAATAGTTCCAACAGGCCTTAGATACCGAGTATTACACCGATTTCCCCTATACAGTGAGAAAGCATTGTAACCCAAAATATTCGGCTTCGAGATTTTGTTGAATCGTCACGTTTTGGACTTCCCTGGATCAGAAATTCCATTTTAGAAATTATATCTTTAAGTTTGTTTTTGAACGCAGTAACTCTAAAACAGAAGTATGTAGACGAAGAAAATTGGTTTGCTTTCTTAACACAAACATTGTAAATTTGTATCAAATTTCGGAAGCAATTTGTCAAAGTAAAAGATCATTCATTTGCTTTCAATATATTTTTCACATAATGTATATAAATATATAAATAAAAAATAATCAAAATAAAGAATTAGTTAAGTCGAAAGTAAGAAAACAAATTGCCTTGATTTATTCCTTGAATTATAGGGATGTCTAAAGTCCACAAATTAAAAAGGATGTGTTTAAAAATTGCATAATTTTGATTTCATTCTGCAAATGCCATTCTGTTCTCCCTTGACCGAGATAAAAAGAGAATTTCTATCGAACCATATATAAGAATTTTTGATACCCGCCTACACCTACTTGTGCTATACAATCAAGAATTACCCTCAGCTGAGAGAAGTATAAATTAAAAAAGTTCATTTACTTTTGTAGATGCATCCATTTACAATGCATGAATGTATGATGATGAGATCGCCAGATCGGGTATTTTTAGCAACAAAGGCCGTCATGCCTAATATGAACTTAATGTTCACATCCAACAAGATGATACCGAAGTACTTGAGTCTTTGGAAAAAGATCTGTTTGCTGAAGACAGTTTCCAACAGTTCTTTCAATGAATTATTTGCATGAGTGTTAATATGTAATTCTTCCACACGATTTCATTTGCTTTGAATATTTTAAACAGGATAAAAGGATATGATTCAGATGATTCCGAGAATTACCATGAATATTATTATGGTATGAGTACAAATATCAAAAAAATAAAAATTATTCTTGTAGGAAATTCTTAATTTGAAAATAAATAAAATTTATTTCGAATGGATATCAACAAAACCATAAAAGATTAAAGAAATATTCGGACGTTCGTTTCTTTTTCAAGATAACAAAAGAAAAAAAAACTAAATAAATTTCTTGAATTAAGCAAACTTTAATTGAGAAGAACAAATCGAAGTTAGAGGAGTAACTATTGATCTGAAGTCCTATTCAAAGATTTGAATACTTTAAGTTCGTTATACAAAGAAAAGAGATTTCGGAATTAAATCTATTTTGAACGAGAAATCTCTTTTCTGAAGTTAGTGCTAAGAGAAAAAGCATAACTAAGGATTAATTTATTTTAAAGAAATAAGCAATGTAAAATAAATGCTTTGAAAGGTTTTTATCGATGCTTGGGACGAAAGAAAACATTGTCATCTTATTAAAATTAAGAAAGGCTGTCGATAAATCTATAGAGATATATTGTTATCTCCTTCGATGTGTGCATGTTTCTGTCAATCAATTTCCTCAGATCAGTTCTACCTCTTTTTTCCCCTGGTAAAAGTGTTTTACAACATCGATATTGAACAAGAAACGGTTTTCAGTTCTAATAAAGTTGATATAACGATAAGAGAATCGTTGAAACGATTTAAACAATTTCTGAGCGGGAAAAGAATCCAGCATCAATATAATTTTGATTTATTGTGTCGATGAACATATTGGTTTTCGCATGGGAATAAAGAATACAAAAGAAGATCATTTTATAAGTTCAATCACAATTCAAATATTTTAGAAGAAGGTGGTAGAAACATCAAAATAATCAAGACTTTGGTTAAATAAAAATATTTTGAGCTTTTAATAAAAATAAACAAGATTCAAAATCTTTTAAATAAAACCACATGGAACTTTAAAAATAATTTTTACCAATGACTATTGTTGAATAAGCTAAACTTGTAATTACGCACAATGACATATAATAATACTACAAATAAAAATTTCATTTCATCATAATTGAAAACAACAATTTTTTCAAAAATTAAAAAAATATTAATTTTAAAATTTCTTTTTCTGATACATAGATTTAAAGAAAAATTTTCATTATTTATGTTGATTTTTGGAATTATGTATCTGAATTGAATTTTTCAAAATTTGCCTACTTCTAGAATCATCAAAGGTTTAATTATTCAAATAATATAAAACATATCTAGTAAACAAAATGTAATAAAATTACGAATATTTGATTATTTATAATAAATTATTATTCATACTTAACAAATATTCATATATCGATTATTTAATATATAATTACATTGTTTAATTTTATGTTTTTACATCATAAAATTAAATACGCTTTATGAATAAATTAATTGAGTAAAAAAATAAGCTGAGTCGAGCAAATAAAGAATTTGATCATAAGGAATATTCTTTGCGAATGGAAAAATTACAACATTTATTAATAATTTGCAAAGGAAAACGAACAAAACTAAAATTAAAATAGCATCCTTTTACAGAAGAGCAGCAGATTGATATTTTTGTCTGTTTAATTATTCATTTATGTAATTCAGATTATTTAAATTTCGAAGAAAAATGTCCTTATACTTATGAGCTTGAACATATTGATGTTAACATCATGCATTGTTCCTTCAAAAACAGCATATAAAAGTTCTTCAATAAAATCGTGAACATATTTATTCCGAATTATTCATAAGCATGAAGAAAAGAAATTTGCAGGAAAAATACAATAACTGACATTTGACTACTATTGATTTTCCTCTTGATGATTACTAAAAAATAATAATTGAAGAATAATAATATAAAATAATAGGTGCTTGTATAAATTCATAATGTGAGAAATTACTAATTGTTCAGACTGCATGATATATTTATGCATCCAATAATTGTAAATTCTTATCTAATATTAATATATATATTTTTTTAGTTTTAAAGAATACAATGCTGCAAGAGGAAACTAAAACTGTTTTATGGATTTCAGGTTACTATAGAAATTGCGTTGAAATTATTGAAAGAATATAGCATTAGGATTTATGAAAATTTTTGTATTTCCATCTGTGGATGTTATGATTTGTTCCATACTGAATAACATCTTACAGATTGTGATGGTTATTTAAAATTGAATGCACTTTTGAGATGAAAATCAATCTTATAGTATAAATGATGAATATCAAAATTTTATAATATTGCTTAACGTTTCGTATTTCGATTGTTTTTAATTTGTTTGTTTTCTAATTTCTATATATTGAAAGATTTAGTTTCAAAATTATCCATTCTCCATAATTTCAAGTCAAGTTATTTGAGAATTTTTCTTTAAAACTAAACCACCAATCTGCTCAATTCACTTCCTTACTGACGTATCTACTGCTGAATGAAAGTTAGCTACTGAAAACTGCAGAGCTACCGTAGAAGCCCATTCTCTACTGGAGCTTAATGGTAGAACTATCAGTTTTCCAATATTTAGCTTGGAGCGAACAAGATTAAGAAAAAAAATCTAGGAATCCGAAAGTTGAAAATGCGAAGAGCATTTCTGCTTCATTAAGACCACTGCAAACAAAAATTGATTATGCCGAAACTATTACGTATGCTTCCCCTATAAATAAGCATCATAAATAAGTCAACAAACACAAAACTGTTTGTGCGTCTAAAAATTTGAAACGGCCGCTTCAAGGTAGCGTGCTGAAGCTCATTCTGTTGGAGAGAGCTTTTGCTTTATCATAACGTCATAAGGTTCCGCATTCACGCGATTGCTACATCAAGATGGCGGGGGCCACTGGCGTTCGCATCATCAGAGTCTATTTTTCATGTTTATCAGGGGGGATATTTAAAAGGCAAGGGAAGTACCTAAGCTTTAAGCGTAAAAGCCTAAGCTTTTGCACGTTCATGGGTGGAACACGCGATTTTTGTCATTTTTTGCCAGGAACTTCCCACTTTACAGATGAGCTCTTTCATATTAAGGACCTTAAGGTAAAAATTGCCGCATTGATTCGAAGTGTTGTGGGGTTAAGCATGTGAAGTTTCGATTGACTGTTTTTTTCGTCTACTAAAGTATATCACTCAAGTTGTCAGCTCTTTTAACCAGCTAAGGCTTGCTGAATACTTTTTTTGTGAACATACAAATTATTGCTTTTACACCAAAGTGCTCTTTTACTGAAAGTACCGGTTACTGTTCTCAGAGAAACAGCTATGAATCTTCCATGAGTTCATAAATAGGGTCAGTAATAAGATGGTGTTGCACATGTAAAAGCATATTGTACATTTGAGGGATAAAACTTTTTCCATTGGTTGAGAAACAATATTTTTGATGCAGCTTCACAAATCAGTTTGGTAAAAGATGTTAAATATGTTTAAAGTAAAGCCAAGATAGTAACTTTAAATAATGAAAAAAAATCATTAATCATCTAGTTTGCGTCTTTGAAATCCGAAACGAAGAAATTGAAGAAAATATGTAACATGGTGATTAAATGCATCAAAACAAATGAAATCACTTATGTTCAATTTTATATAAAGAATAAGCAAGTGAATGAGATTTTTACGGGCAATTTTCCAATGCTTACTCCAAATTGTTTTTTTGTGCAATATTTATATTTAAATGGCCATGGTCTTTTCGCTTTAACGTACTGAAAACGTTTTTGTTTCAAAAGCTGAAAGAGAGCTGACCAACTGATTTTATATAGACTGTACTTTTAATTCAATAATATTACTTTACAATTTCTTCCAAGTTAAGAGCGGGATACGATGGCCTAGTGGTAAGGCCTAGGCTTTTGTGCCGGAGGGATCCAGGCTCGAAACCCGTTTCCATTAAAGTTCTGCAGTAAATGTGGGCCTATTGCACGCTAAATCAGACGGCATGCGTGAAACGTCCTCCCATTAGTGTAGTGTGAATTCTTGGAGGACTCAAGAGTCAAACTCGTCATCTGACCGCGGTTCAAAATTGCGATGCCCGTCTCCAAAACAGCCCTCGCGTTGCAGAAAAAACATGATGTAGTTGACCCAGATTACAAATAAGTTTCAAGTAATTAAATAGTTTTTGCAAACCTCACATAAATTTGCAACTAAACAATTTTCTATTCTCTAAGATATTGAAATGAAGTTTAAATGACAAAAGGTACACATTGAAATGAAAATAGGTATGTCTCATCGTTCTCCAAGAGTATAGCTAACATGACAATTAAATGTATCAAAATAAATGAGATCGCAATACATTAAATTTAAATACATCTTTTTAACAGATAAAAAAATAATAACCTGCTATTTTTAAGATTTCTTCAAAAACACCACAAAAGCTTTATGAATCACATATTCCGAATGTAATTTTAACATCAAAATACATTCTATTCTATATACATATATAATTTCTATTCTATACATTCTATAATTTCATTCTATTCTAGTTAATACTCTTAACGAAAACATTATATATTGTTTTCAAAACAAGTATTCATCCTTCCTTTAAAAGTAGCTTAAGTATTCGTTTTCTTAATACCAAATGGACGAAAATACAGAACGGTAACGACTTATCGAAGCAACATAAGCTTTTGATTCGTTTGCTGAGAATACATTAAGTTCTGCTTGAAATTTAAAAGGAAGCATTGTTGGTTTGCGCACCGCAACAATTGAATCGAACAATACTTCCTTCATCCAGTTATTTAATATCAATTTCCATCCGAAAACAAATGTTTTGCATTTCATTCTTTTCAAAGTGGCTTGATTTAGAATTTTCGAATGCATTTTGAGAAACATAATGGATCTGAAATTCTCGAAAATATGCGCTTTCGCTATTCTTGATTCATTAAACAGTGTTATTTTTTTACAAAAGATATTTTTTCATTTTAACCATAATAGCTTCTTTGATCTTTTTCTAGTATTATTATACCCTTTTAAGGAATTTACAGTGATCTTTCAGTTGGAAAAGTAAATTGTTCCTTTTCATGCCATACTTTGCAGACACAAAACAGTCTATAATGTATAAAGCTTATAATAAGACGATAGAATAATAATCGCTGTCTTACATCTGATTGCATTTTATTTCTGTCGTTTCAACTTCAATGATGTTCGCAAGAAAATAAAAATGTTTAAGAAGCTCTGTCATTTATATTTATCTCTAATTACATTAAAAGCACATGTGCGTCTGTCTGTTGGCGTTTCAGAGGACAATCCAAAGAATTTTCAAATGTGGTAAAAAATTCAATTTGGAGAGTTCCAATTTGCATGTTGGTGATATTTTCACAAAATTTTGTCCTCTTAATTATAAAGGCAGATACGTGTGTGCATTCCTATGTATGTGATTTTTTGCGTATGCCTTTGTGTGTGTTTTTTGTTTGTGGTTACGTGATTGCCATTCGTCCTTTGTGTGTTTCTTTATATGTTCATGTGTAAATGTATGCTTGAACTTCTCGGCTTGTGTGGGCTACTGCGCGTCTTTGTGTGCATCTCTTTGTATGTTCTCTTGAGTGTGCAGTTGCTTGTATTTTTTAAAATTTTTATATGGTGTATCCCACCGGAGGGCATATCAGATATGGGGGTGAAAAGCCGCCGTATAAGTAGGCGGGTTCTCGCTTCCTTGTTGGGCACAAAACTTGTATGGGGATCAGTTACCTCCACTTTGATTACGGAACATGCTTCCTTCAGGAAGGGTTGAGTAATAATGGTTAATAGGACTTCACCTCCAGTTTCAGATTAACGTTGCGACGACTATCATTTAGTCACTCCGTATGCTGTAGCTGGTCGAGTGTAATTCTTTTATGATTCCTTTATGGGTGAATCTATGTTTTATATGAATGCTCACCTTTGTTATTTTGTGTGTGTGATGTGGTGTATGTATCCGTGGATGTTTATCCGTTGTCGCACTAAGGAGCAGGTCGACATACCTGAAGGGACAAATATTTTGGCACAAATATTTGGGGAAATGACAAAAGTTCACCTTATAGAGTGTTTTCAGGAACGGGAATTCTGCGGGTTTACGTCAGTAACTTCTATGAATTTATTTTATTGAACGAAAACGAAATTTACTCAATCATGCAATGAACACTTTTAAATCGATTGGTAAAGTGTTAACCTTTTTTAAATTAGAGTCTAATAAGAATTTTGGCTTCGCTTTTATTTCTAAGTACTATTTAACTACCATTAAAATAATGAATTTTTAAATGTTTCTGATTTCTTCTGTTGTTTTCTGAAAGGTCTATATTTCGTTTCATTTCATTAATTTTTTCCATTACATCCAATTGAAATAGCATAGTCTTTTAAACATATGTTGTTTTATTTCAGTTGATAATTTATACCCAATATTTCTGCAAAAGTGAATATACTTTCTCTCATAAGCTTCAAAGTAACATTTCATAAATAATTCAATGATCTTTGTTTTTCATTTCTATCGTTTCTTTTCAATATTAAGTCCCTTACAAAAAGCTCTTTCGATGCTTCAAATCGGAACATTAATATAACTAATTTCAACATTAATTAATTATATTAACTTAATTTTCATGGAACGGCATAAGTCAGGTACGCGAAAATTCAAAATTTTGAATAATGGGGAAAATTTCTTTGTTTCTGTTCAAATCAGTCTTAGTATAATACGGGAACACTTACGTCAATTACATATATCAAATTCATGAGAAATAGAAGGAGAAGAATAGGCAGCGGATTAAAGAAAAGCAGTCTGTTTTATATTGGTATATAAATTTCTAAACAAACTATAATAAATTTATATACCAAATGACAAGTGAAAATATAAAATGTATCATCAAGATAGAACCGACGTAATACCAAAAAGAAAAAAACAGCCCTGCTATTTCCAAATTCAACAGAATAGAAATAAATGAATTTCTTAATTTTGTATTATCATATAATATGAATCATATTTAACCTGAGTTCTTTTACAGTTAATGAATATTTACATAAAAATGTGGATTTATTAAGTGTATTAAGCATCTAGTTTGAAAGACTGCGTTTGAATTGCGTTATTTTAATGGATGGAAAATTCCATACAATACAGTCCACACAATTACCGTTGTATTATATTTTTATATGTCAATTGTAATGTAATTAATTGTTTATGAGTGTTCCAGACATATTTTATAAATTTCGAATCAGAAAATAGAATGCAATCGCCTATATATCTCCATTCGTTTCATCAGAGCTGATGGCATAAGTGACATCTGCTTATTTACCATTAACATCAGAGCCGACAGAATATTCGTAAAACCAGCCCCTTCGCGCCTAAGTGCAAACGAGGCGGAAGGCTTGGGTTTAATGGAATATACAGATGCAGTTCATTAGCTGCAGACTTGAAAGTGAGTCGTATGACGGCTGTAATGAGTACCTGTGACAGCGCACAAAAGCACGCCTTCCATTCAATTCTCCACTACGCAGAATTCACACCAAGGTCCCCGCTTCATAAAGCTGCCGATATCAAAGCCACCGATTTTGATTAGTAACTCAGCTTCCTGTGAAAGTTACTAATATGCTACAGAAACTCCTAGTGCGGTGGCTTTGGGAATTGTTATGGTGACTTTAGTTATAACGCTAGTTAGCTTAAAACTAACTTTTCGGATATGTAAGACAGGACTTGAGTTTCCGTGTTTAGGTTAACATCATTTTGTGTGACGATAGAATTATCTGTACATATAATGGTGATGCCCTATGGTGAATAATCGTCCTATTTTCGATTTCAATCTCTCTTTTCAATAAAAATCTAAATTCCTTTTCGTCAAAAAATAAAAAAAACACCCAATGCACTCATCGATACACGCAACATATTTATTTTCTCATCCCGTGCCTAATTATTCCAAAAATAATGAGGTAATTTCATAAATTGACAGCAGTAATTAAGATAAAAAATTAAATATAATTACAATGAAAGAATCGAATCTGTATATAAAAATTTAAACATACATGTCATGATAACGTTAGCTAAAATGCTAGTTAGTTTAAAATTAACTTTTCGGCCTTGTAATACAGGACTTAAATTTCTCTGTTGAGATTATCATCATTTTGTATGACAGTAGAATTATCTGTACGTGTAATAATGGCGTTAATATGCAATCAATCTCTACTTTCGATAAAATTCTTAATTCTCTTTGAGCAATAAACAAAAGTCCCGAGACTCTTATTCACGAGCGCAGAAATTTTGTTCTCTCTTTCCCTACATGATTATTACGAAGATAAAGAATTTATTTTAGAGATTGAGGGCTCATAGTACACCTGAAGAACAATAAATGCAATGGAACATGGGGTCCAAATGAGGCTGAAAGGGCGAAAATGCGTCTCAAAATGTGAAGGGGGAAAAACAAGGAAATGGCTACAGAAAACATTTATTAGGCAGAATATGTTCAAAACAGTTTGTAAATTGTTATAACAGTCGTGCAAAGTCGCGCTCGCGGAAATAATTGCATAAGTCACAACAACGCAAGTAGAAAATGATCGGTGGACACGCTCGTAGATTCTGGGTGTTTCTTGGATTTCTGCTACAACGGTCATGATACTCTTTGTCGGATCTTCAGGTGTTTCTACTAGTCTCAGAAACGAGTGATTTCAGGTGACGTCAGATGAAGAAGACCAAGGGGTTAAGGTCTGTCGAGATTTCTAGCTACGTCACACCATTTTCGCCCACTAAGCGTCAATTGCGCCCCCATGTTCCACTGCAATTTTTTGTTCGTCTTGATGGGTACTATCATCCATCAAATTTTGTCAAAATCCTTTTGGAACACTCTGTATATTTATAAATCTCATCATGTGTGAGTGCGCATTGGTTTGTATGTTCCACCATCAGTAATGAACGGCTGGAGGTATTTTGATGAAACTTGGCGCATGCTTTACTCATTGAAGGACCAAAATTAATAGAAGCGGTATATCAACTCTAGCCCAATCCCTAAGAATTTGAAAAGTCTGAATATTTAAATACAATTACACACAACAAAGGCATACCATGAAATACGATCACATCCTTGAAGTCGTCGAGCTAAAAATATAGGAGAATTAAATCTTCGTGAATCAAACTCTCAGGCTTATAACTATTTCCAACAAACTCTCTTTTGTGCAGCCTGGGGTTGAATCATCATCTAAATATATATTCCAAAAACATCGATTAACATGAAATTTTATGTTTCAACTTATGAAATTAAGAATAAAGAGGGGCTAAACATGTCGTAAACACTGCTGACGTTAATGAACGTGTTCGTTAGAATGATAAATATCTTTACATTAAGAATAAAGAGGGTCTAAACTTGTCGTAAACACTACTGACGTTAATGAACGTGTTCGTTAGAATGATAAATACCTTTAAATTAAGAATAAAGAGAGGTTAAACTTGTCGTAAACACTGGTGACGTTAATGAATGTGTTTGTTAGAATGATAAATACCTTTAGAATGATAAATATCTCTCAGCCATGTAGGGATGTTTATTAAGAACAGTTAGAGGAATTTCGATGACACTTAACTAACATATTTCTCAATGATCAACAAAAAATACTGTAAAGATAAATGAGCCATAACTTACTCTATTCTGTGTTGGGTGGGAGTGAATCATTGAAAAATATCTGAAAGACTGATGAACTATAATTGAATGTCTAGAAAGAAGGTTACTGAAAAAAGCAAATAGATGGGACCAATAATGTAAGATATAATATAAGAAATACAGTATAATTAATAATCAAATGAATGAAAACAATTATGTATTTATAATGTAAGTTATTATATTTCAATTTGAGCAAGATTTTGTGAAAAAATAATACTATGTTATTTAAATTTACACAATGTGAAGGGGAAATTAGCAGAGTGCAATTAGCAATTAGTAGAGTTCGAGAAACTGGTTTGATCATCGTTTATTTTAAACACATAGCACGTAAGACAAAGACACAGACATAAAGAACGTTTTACAAGCATAGTTCAAACTACATCACTAACTGCATTATACTGGCTCTCCATGAAAGGAATCATGAGATATATATGACGTCTCTCAGTGACGTATTGCGTCATGACATCATCACAATAGCTTGCGATTGGTTAGAAGATTGAATGAGGAGACTGAAGTAAAGTTAACTGCGTATAATTTCCAACTCAATGTTATTTAAATGACATTTTTTTCTCATTTCCTGTCTCCTTGAAGGTCTGGGTAAAAAAAAATAAGGTAATACCGGGCACTTTACCGGTCAGAATGTAAGCAAACAGTTAAAATGTAGGAGCAGTATTAAATAAAGATAAACAATATGACATAAATTTTTATTAAATTTAATTGCTAATAATGGACGATATTTATTTAACCGACATCATGAATTCAGCGTTTACTAAATATATAATTACACAAATTATAACAAATCCTCATCTGCCAAAAAACGAAATTTATGCTACAACATTAGCTTCTGGCTGAATTTAATTTCAGTCGGCGAACAAAACGAATAAATCCAGCCCCTCTAAGAACCACAATGAACACTTTACTTCATCATACATAACACACCCATACACTAGGCGGCTTGCGAGCAAAAACAAACATTACATCCTTCCAGAAAGTGCCATTTCCATGCGAGTAACAAGCTCCGAGTAATCAATTAGATGAAAAAGACACCGGGCGAATAAAAGAACACAAACGGGGAAGATAGTGTTTGAGTATCCTTTTCTCTTCTGCCTTCTTGGATTCCTTCTTTTCATTGAAATTAACCAAAACACTTTTCCTCTTAGTTGTTTTCGCTCTTTCTCCAAGTCGTCGTACAAGAGCAGTCATTCGTGATTCCTTGTCCTGCTTTTTTTTCACTACACCCTCCTTCCTGCTGACCTTTAGTTCCCCTTATCATCTATATTGAAAAAAAGGATCGTGTTAGAGTGATGAGCAGGGATAATGTAGTAATGCTTTTTTTAAACAAAAGGACATAATGTTTGTTCTTTTGAAACCATTTAGAATTAAATGTTGGAGACAATTAATGGGACATTAGCATAAACACAAAGGCTTAACGTCTCAGCGAAACGAAAAATGATTATCCAAGTGATGCCTTATGAATAGATAAGATTAGGAAACTCCCGTTTCATACAATATGGTTAATGAAGCGCTTTTAGATTTGGAGAAGAAGACATACTGAATTCTGAGAAGTGGATTGTTATTTGCGCTGCGATGGATTTAGTCTTTTTTTCAGGACTGATTCAGGGATACATGTAATTGCTTCATCTGTAATTCAGTCCTAGTTTTAATTTGTTTCAGTGGCTAAATAGAAAAGTTCGAAATTTCTCTACAAATTGTGTAGAATATATATCATTTGTTTCTGCATAATTTACGAAATTCTTTTGTATATAATTTATAAAATTTTGTCAATGTCATTGAGGCATTCAATTTTCAATTTTAGGTTAACGAAATATACTAATCACAAAATGTCATTTCAATATGCATAGTCTGACTTAGGAATTTTAAATTGTTTTCTCCAATTTTCAAGTCACTTGAAGATTTTGTGACTTTGTGAGATCAGAATAGTCGTTTCCTTCCTCTGCTGAAGGGTGAATAAAGCCGATACTTTGTTAATTCCCTTTTCTGGAAAGTGTATGAAGATAGATAAAAGATTACGAAACCATTTCCAATTGATTTCAAGCAGGAATGGAAAATATACTCAAACGATCTGAGTGATTGCCCGCATGTAATGAAGGTCTAACTGTGTGTGCAAATAATATCTATTTGCGTATAATTTATGTATTTTATCGTTTGAATAAATTTTTAATTTATGTAATTTTGCTTGTAAAATATTTTTGCAAATGCAATCAATCATGTTTGGTATTTACCTGCAAGGAAAATTGTCATTCATGTCATCAAATAACAATTTAAAATCTTATTGTTTTGGTTTAAAGAGAACAAAACCATCTTATATATTGGATATATACAGGAACGACAGAAAGATTTGGAGCACTGGACTTACTTCAGCAGTCAATAGCTAACGGGGGGGGGGGGGGGAGCAAAAAACGAAGATATTTAGTTTTTAACCCTTTAGAAGACATAACACCAGGGATATCTCCAAATAAAAAAATATTTGGTTTATATTATCATGAACTGATCTAATGAATAGATGGCGCTGTACGTGAACACTCAAGGTCGGCACGACGTATTCCTCATTGTATATGCATACTGAGTGGGGTCAACATGATTCCTTTTCACGAACACCAAGTTAGCCTATATTCACTTCTTATATGGCCTAGGTAACGGCGGAGATGGGCGTGCGACTGTAGAATTGTATCGGGAAAGTTTTCCATCGAGACCCCAAACGTTCGCTCATGTGCTTCAGACCTAGTCTGAAGATGGGTTTTTCACAGTACCAATGCAGGATACCGGTTGTTTGGACGTAGATGGATTGGGCTTGGTGGTCCTTTCGAATGCCCTCTCCACCAGATCATCTGATTTTTCTCCTCTTTATTTTTTTCTGAGGTCCTTGAAGGTCCATGTTTACGAAATTCCGTTAGTTTCTGACTTCGATCTGGTGGCAGGAAGCACCATCTTTGCTGCTACGATTGTCATGCGTGAATCATTACCAATAAGCGAAATTTTGAACACATCCTGTGTTTCTTGTAACTATTATTGTACTCTTTCTTGGGGTAATAAGGCGCTTTTCACTGCTTTCTGTCTTGCGTTCTTACTGTTTCTTTACGTCTCTTAACCCTCTGACAGCACAATTTTTTGAATTAATATTTAGATGCAACGTTATAAAACATGTTCAAATACCGTTGAACCAACCTAATTGTTATTTACATGCAGGCTTTTATTAATATAATAAGATTTAACGTTTTAAAATTAGTAAGTAAATCCATTAGCTTGCGAAAATCACAGGATGCAGCAAAAAACAGACGAACTTCCAACCCGTGGATGTCGTGGGATATGCAGTCAGAGGGTTAATAACTCAAGGGTGGCATTTCCGACCATGTTTTCCTATGCGATGATGGTTTCTACCGATGTTCTCGAACACCCCTGAAAGTTTGTACGTAGTGTTCCGGGTCATCCTGCATATTTAAATAAATCTTACAGACTAGCTACGTCTCTCTCTCTTCAGTCGCCATTGAGGCACATGAGACCATCCAAGTAAAAGGTTTTTACACATTTACATACCCACCCACAGATATATATATATATATATTAATAAAGTTTTATTTAATATGACCAGCACTACTTTCTCGAATGCATTTTGAAAATGCAGGGAGATGAATATTAACAACATTTCAAAAAAATCTTCATATTCAAGACAGTTATGTAATTAAATTTATTTAAATCAAATTTTAAAACACACTTATATTAGTGCAATAAAAATAATATGTTTTTTTATTATAATTACTAACAATTTTTTTGTCTTTAATTTATAATTAATTATTAAAAATATTATAAAATCTTGAAATCAATTCTTTCCTCGAATTCATTGACAGATGAGGCCACTTGTATAGAAAGAAAATTTACTTAAATCAATCGATCTATTGCATATTTTTGTTTAAAAATATTAAAATAGTGTATTTTGTTCGAAAACACACAAGTGTACAAATTTCAAAACTCTATCGCATTAAGAAGAGAGTGAAACACCTTTTATAAAATCGTAAACTGAATTTTAACCATTATTAAACAAGTAATTTAACCCACTGACTCCTAGCGGCCCTCAAAATCTTACTACCTTTGTATACGGAGGTTTTGTTGACATATGGATTCGTGAAATGGACTCGTCCGCCTTCTCCCTTTTTCTCCTCACAGTTGGTGGTCGAAAGATCACTGGAGCGTGACCCTAGGGTCGAGACTGGGGTCGCTAGTTGAATGATACAGTCCTCGATGGAGAACATAATGGGATTTTTTCAATTGTTACCCCGATAGTAGGGGTTTATAATATTTTTGTTTTTAATGTAATTTTGCTCAATATATTCAAACAATTTATTTAATTATAAAATGATGTGGAGCACCGTTGGTCAGGAAATGAAATTTGTCATGGCTATTTATATTCCTTTTACTAGCTATTTGATAAACTTTTGGATTATAATTCTTCACAATTCTTTTTCACAAAAATGGTATCCCTTTTAAGAGGGATAAATTAACCTGTTGCATCCTAAACTGGTAACCTTCAGAAACGACTAAGAATAAAAAGGGAATATTTAGAACATCCCCTTTGGAATTCAGTTGTGTCCTGTTCAATCCACGCTGAACAAGAAAAAATAGGCTCCTTTACAAAGCAAGGCTCCCAATTCTATAGCAAAATCTCTGACACATGTTCCAGTAATTTTACCACTCCTTACTAGATAAATGATTCTGAAATAGACTGTAAAGGCCAGATGTAGAGTTTTCTTTCCTTGGTAATTTTTAACGCTAATTATAGTGACATTCGGTGATTGATTTGACGGTACATTTTGTAATGACAATGCATCAGGTTAACAGACTTCTTTCCACCTAGAGAGACATATGTTTCTGTATGAAAAACACACGCTTCTTTCTTAGACTAGGGGAGAAATATAAACAATTTTAAGGGAATTTATTTTTGAGGAAAGCGCAAATGTTTGTAAGAAATAAAATAGAATTGCGAACGTCTATATTTCCTTTGTACGAAAAAAGGTAAACTCGAAAATTGAGAGTACTGTAAGTGATTTATATATAAGAGTATAACATAGATGGAATTTACTAAATGGATTTAACTAACAAAACTGATACACCTTTCATTATATCTCACGATAGTTGATTCGAGATTAAAGTCCTTGCGATTAATTGAATTTCAACTAGTATTTTTAATACCTAATTTATAAGAAAAGAATTTTTCATTAAATAAAAAGAATATAAAATAAAGTAACTTATCTACAATATAAGAAGCAAACTCAGAAAGTAGTAAATCTACTGTGTTATATTCGGTGGGTTTTACCACATTTTAAAATAGTTTGAGGTAAAATATTTTAGTCGAAGCTATTTTTATTTTTTTCTAAATGTTTATTTGGCCGGTAAAAATTCAGTCAAGTTTTTGATTTTTTTTTCATCAATTTTAATTTTTGAGATTGGCTAAAATTTAATGAATTGACTAAACAATGTTTCCGACAATTTCCAATTTTCCAAATCCTAAATCAGTTTGGAAAGCTTTTAGAGTGAATGTGTTTTAATTATTGGTCCCTCAAATGCCACGTAGAAAAACATCAGTCCTTACCTTTTTCCAAAAAATGAAGTTAAATCACTGATATATGATTTTATAATGACTCCTTATCGCTTAGAAATAAAAATTTAGTGTCTTTGTTTAACACGTTATTGACCAAACCATTTACAGCATTGTTTTAAGAAAAAACAAATTTAATAAAAATTTTAAATGTACACTTTTCTTTAGTTGTATATAAAGGAAAAAGAATTCTATTTTAATTACTCCTTACTGATTGATCTTTTTTAATTCATTATTATTGAAATCTTGAAATAATTTTTAACACAAATTTGCAATTATGAAACACCTTGTAAGGAATTAAAATTTATTTCAGTTAATCGATTAATTTATAATTTAATTTATAATGTATTGCCATCGAGAAGAAAAATTACAAGAAATTTTAAAAATCAAGTACATCACTTATAAAATTTAGTACAGCTTGCGAGTGTTTTGTTTTTGTTTGTTTATATTTAAAATCTTGAATCCTTCAATCAAGCCCAGTGAATCAAAAAATTATATATTCATGAGTAAATCATTTTAATTATATTTTCTGGAGTAAAAGTTAACCCGTTTTAAAGGAATCATTGTTAATCTATTAACGTACAAAATGATATTTGTCTTCATTACAAGAAATTTGAAAAAAAATTTACTCTAATAAATGAATTTCTAAGAAATTTAAATTTTTAAACTGTATTCTTAGCTTTAATATTTTTTCATTCAAATAAACACAGATTTAGTAAAAAATATAACAGGTTAAAATTATTTTAGAATCTTATTTTGAAAGTTCAGCGTGTAATTCTTTCTGAAAACATTTGAAGCTTCCCGCAGACGAAATCAATTCATCACTGTCAGCCATGAATAGCAGACGTTTCCCCTCCCCGAGGAAACCCTTGTGGGAACTTCGCTTTACTACCCAAACCCCTAGTTTGACCCTTGCCCGCCCGAAAATCCGCCTGGCTCGTATAGAACCTACCAAGCCGGCTGGGGCGGGTGTCGTAGTGAGAGTGTTAATATGAATAATAATTGTTCAGCAAGGTTAAATGTTTCTTTCAGCCGAAATCAAACATTTACCGGTTAAATAATAATAGAGAATAAGTCGATTAGATAATGAAATAATCGAAGTCTATGAATTAAACAAATGAGTCTATATCAGTACTTGAAGTTAATTCAATATGCCAGTCTGAAATTAGTGTATATTTTACAAAAAAATTATGAAAAATCTCAGTATTCTTAATTAACTAATGCTTTTAAAAGCAAATGTCTTATTTATTATCATTAAACGCTTTAATAAATCAATTATTTTAAATGTGAATTTTAATCTGCGAAGAAACTAAAAAGATAATTGTGGTAAAAAAAATCCGGGGTTTTTAACCTCTGCCCATTTTCAACAAAATTTGTCTTCACTGAACTGATAGCAGTTTTTAAAAAGTTTGAAATTTAGAAATGATTATGAAATTTCACTCTCGTATCAAACGTTGACTTTATATTTCCCAAAACTGAATTTTTAATTATTGTAAGTAAAGCAGGTGTTTTAGAAATACATACCCAATTACAAAACTTCCCTCGAGTTGCAAAAAGCAATGATCTCTCAAGATAAATGGATCAGTGCAAAAAATTTAGAGCATATCCCGAAGAGTCGACTAGTTTTGTGATAAACTTAATTGCATTTCGAGCGCAAAGAAGAGTAAATTTTGTTCTGGTAATTCTATTTCGTCAGCCATTTTCTCACACTTTTGCGCATTTTTCCTATATTTTCTTCATTTTTTGTTTAAAAGAAATGCGAGATATTTTCTGATTTCTCGAAATCTTAGGCGTAATAGGCAGATCCAATTCAATTTTCAAAATTTTGCTGACCGATTTTTTAAATCTGTTTTGTACTCCTTTTTAATTTTTTAAGTTTTGCAATGAGTCTAAAAAATGGCGAAAGATGAGGAAAGTTTTAAATTTATGAAAATTTGGAATCTGAAATGTACTGGAACATAAAATAATCCAAATTATTTGAAATTCTTTTAATTCGCCTATTACACTTATGTGATTTTGGTACTTAATTGGTGACCTTATAGCGTTTTTACCAAAATCTGGTTGAGTTGAGTTTAAATATTAATGCATTAAAAAGAATGGAAATGCACAGGTGAAATTATTGGGTAATATAATTAACTAACCTTTTTGTTATTATAAATATTTTTTTGTGGTTCAGACTTAAAGTTCATCCATAATTAATTGATTAACAGTAGAACAACAAATTTGACCCTCTTCATATTTCTTAGAGAAATTTATAAAAACCATTAAAATGTTTTGATGGAGATTTTTGTTGAATTTTTCTGAATTAAACGGGTAATTATACATGTAAATTTATTAACTTTTGGCTACATTAATTCTCTTGCTCTGTAAATGAGATATCTTTTCTAAACGAGTTCTACGGCCTTCCCTGTCCAGCGTCAACAAATAAACAGCACATATTCGTTTTTATTATTCGTAGAGATTTGCGCAATTTGCCATCTCTAAATTAATGTGGGTTTCCGGTCTATTCGTAATTTCCTAAATACATATATTATTTAATTAACAATGATCCTTTTCTTAATTTCTCATTCCAATTTTTAATTAACGTAAATAATCTTGAAATCTCAGAATTTTAAATTCTATCTCAAATCTTGGTAGCCAATTAAAATAAAAACACCTTGCTGTTTAACTCTATCGATACGGGAACGTCCCAAACGTCTCTTCATGCAAAAGGCGATTGCCGTCCGAAACGTCTGAATATCGCTGCGAAATTTCCACCCTCTTTCGTTAAGTGTGACTTATTTCTCACCCGCTGCACGCAATTTCTTCGTTAGGGTAACTCGCCCAGATGGGTTGGGGATAAAGGAGGGTTTTCTTAGAATTCGGACAGTGCCAGCTGTCATTGTGTTTTTTGAAGAGGGGAGGGGAATTTCCCTTATCTTTGAAAGAGAAACTCGGACGTTAACGTATTTTGAGGTCCCTCTATTCCGATGGTCTTAGGAATCAGAGGGTTAAAATTTCATGAAGAAAAACGCTGTATCCTTAAGTTTTACTGTTATTTGAATAATATTTGAAAATTTCGAAAAATGAGCAAATTTTACTGTTGTGTCACTTTTCCAAACTTTTGATGCCCATTTTTTCTAGACTTTTTCGAGGAAATGCAGAGTGGATTTTGATTGATTGAAATGTACATGAAGATCAAGAGGAGCCAATGTATTTCTGAAAGTCTTCAGACAGTGACTTCCACCATTTTTATTCATTATTTTATTTTTATTTATACTTTTTAAAATTAAGTTCTTACTGGTTGGGAAGCGGTACAAGAAGGAAAATGGAGTGATGGCGATTCTAATCTTATTTGGTCTAGCTTTTCTAAAAAGTTCATGATTTAGGCATTCATGATAAAGACGAACTGGAGGATATATTGTCAATCAATGTGAGCCGGAACCCTTTGACGACACTTACGGCATAAATCTGAGTTAGTTCTCACATATAGGACTTATTTCTTGTATCTTTCTGATAGACTTTCCGAAGAAAAATAACCACAATTGAGTTTCGCCTGTTAAGAAAAATCAGGAAAACTTCTGTTACGGATTTCTCATCCTCCCGATGACGGTTTCAGCGTCCTTTGAAAGATACAAGCTTGGTGTTGGATTAGTGTGTGTCAGGCTACGGAACGCATCGACGGAAGGCGTCGGGATAGTCTTGTAATTTACACTCGTAACAATCTTTTTATTGTAAATAATGTACGAGGCGTGTTTTTTAAGTAAGGGCCGTTTGAAAATAAAAATCAAACGAAAGAACATTTTCAAAAACCAAATTTATTTTCAGATTCTACATACATGTCTCTATTTTTCAACAAAGCTGCCAAGTTTTTTTAAACGCTTATCATACCTTACAACTAGATTTGGAATACCCTCTTCATAGAAACTTGCCGCGTGCTCCGATAACCAAGAGGTCACGGCTGTTTTCACGTCTTCGTCATCGTTGTAGTAGTTGCCGCCGAGATGAGGTTTGAGATGGCGGAAAAGATGAAAATCGCTCGGCGCAAGGTCGGGGCTGTAGGGGGGGGTCCAAACCTTCCCAGCCAAAAGATTCCAATAAAGCTCGGGTCTGAGGCCTTGCATTGTCATGGATTGTTGGATCAAGGAACATTGTCAATCTTGTACAGCACTGACCTCGGCACTTCAGGAAAGTCGTTTGAAAGAGTGCTTATGGTGAAGCGTCTGTTCTCAAGAATTTTCGCTTCAACTGAAGCCACCATATCGTCCATTATCACAGATGGGCGACCCGAGCGAGAATCATCATGGACGTTGTCGCGGCCAGCTTTGAACTCTCTGAGCCACTTACGCACTTTGCTTTCACACATGGCAGTAGCTCCGTAAACTTCACAACTCTGCCGGTGAATGTCTGCATCAGACAGGTTTCTTGCCAACAATAAACGTATCACTGACCGTACCTCGCACGGGGCGGGAGATTCGATAATCTTGAACATTTTAAAGACACAGAAAGGACCGTACAGGTGACCTACACAGCTGCAACTGAGCACATTTATCCCCAAGGACACGACGCAAGCACTCGTTGCGGCGCGCGCCACCTATTAGTGTATACAACAAAACGGCCCTTACTTAAAAAACACGCCTCGTATATAGTTTTATAACCTTGTTTACCAGCAAAAAATAGTAAGAAAAGCAATATAGTATATGTGCACCATTGAATCACTTATACAACACCATCAATGCTCGGCCACAACGGGTAATCCATTGTACTAGCGCACATTGGTCAACAAATTCTTTATTAATGCTTTTTAATGAAGCTCGAAGATAAAACCCTATCCTCCTTCCTCCGATCCATGATCTGGCGGAAGTTTGAGAGGCGGGTGCCAGCTCAGGTGTCGTCCTCTTCATCTGACCACGGTTCAAAATTACGATGTTCGTCCCAAAATCGCCTTCTTGTTGCTTCAAAACGGACCTTTAAGTTAACTAAACTAAACATAACCGATCCATGATCCACAGCTCAGTCATACCCTAACCCACTAGATCAGTATAGTTAGAGGAAAAAGCATTAAAATTTTTGAATAGACTATTCAAAATACGTTGGAATATTAAACTAACTAAATTGCACAATTTCTAATGAATCAATAAGGGGTATAATATATTAATGAGATGAAGTCCCGGTGAATCAATGAAGGTCATATGACAATTAATTTCCAAATGCTGGTCATGATTTTATTAGAAAGATTTCATATATTCGCAAGACTTGAAAAGCGTTTAGGTAAGGGATTAATATAATTGCTTTAATTAGATGTTTGTTAAGAAATTAGAAGAAATTGGAATTTGCATTAGATGTAAATAAGGGCTTAAAGATTATAATAATTTTCGAAAAGATGAAGCAGAAATTTAATTAACATTTCAACTTACGAGAAGTTAGATCCCTCTGATTATAATTCTACTGAGATTATTGTCTAAATAGTTTATTATTCGTGCCGACAAAGGTAAAGAAATTGTATTAATACATAAATCATTCTATGGTATGCCTGTATCTTTTCATCGTTTGAGAACTAACTTTGCATTTTCACTTATGATAAATTATAAATAACTAGAAAATCATCCGTCATGGTATGACGGGTGCAAACTGCCTCTTCATTCGAGGGATTTTCCGTCAAATTGGACGTGTTTAAATAGTTATATATGAGAAAGAAATGTTCAACATTGATTGAAAACAAATAAAATAAATATGTTTTAAAACAGAAAATAATACTTTAATTTACATATTTCTTTATTCAAAAAACCTCTTGGTAAACAACATTCCGTGTGAAGTATTTTTCGTTGTTTAACAATTTTGCTTGTACTTCAGATGTCTTTGTGTAAATTTTAAAGTTGCCAATAAATATTATCAAATTATATCATCACGATTACAATAAATAATCAGATGCATCGTAGCGTCCAAACTATATCAAGCGCATGATATACCACTGACGTGATTTACTACTTTCCATTAAAAAACGGAAATTAATTTAAAATATATGATTAATGCAATTTAAAATTTCTCGTGAACTATTGATCATAGCGAGAAAAATTTTATATCAATCGATAGCAAATTTTTTTCACTATTTTAGAGCTGTTAAATTTGAAATTAGAACGACAATTACTTTTTTAAATTTAAAATTACTGAAAGTTAGGTGCTCTAACAACGAAATAATGCTGTTTAACGTCTCGCAGTGCAATGGCGCGAATTTTATTGTTGGTAACGTCAGAGCGTTACCGGATCAGTGAGAGACTGATCTGGGCTAATCTACTCTATTAAAATTCGAAGGTAAACAAACGTATGTATGTATGTATGTCTGTCCCTCTATCTTCTCACGAACCGCCGAACGGAGAAGCGCGCGGAAGGTACCAAAAGATGGGGAATAATCCAGGGAAGCCATTTCGGCCATTTAAATATCAAAATTTTAATTAGTGAAAAAGATATTAATTAAAAACTAATTGACAACAATGCTTTTCATTGTTTCGGATACTTTACAACAATACTTTTCATTGTTACAGCGCAATTCAAAATATATTTTACTGTTGAAGTCGTTTACTTTAAAGAACATTGTTACAACAACAATAAAAAAGTGACGCTGACAGAAATAAAAAAATGTATTGTTGAAAGTGTATAAATTCTTTTTTCTAGCCCGTGATATAACGTCCAACAAAATCATTTTAACGAAATTAAAAGGGGTGTTTTGTTTCTGTAAAGTTATGTGCCGAAAGATATAGATTAGTTATGTTAGTGATTTTAATCATTATTCATTGATTTGATCAAGTTTAAATATTTGTGGAAGCTTCTATTTTAAGCTGATATTTGGAAGTTACTATTTTTGCTTTGTTCAATTCTCGCTTTTTCCGATGCCTAAAAGAAAAAGAGGAATTACAGGGGATGCTGCCAGTAGACGGGAGGCAATTAGAAAACGTGAAAGGAGAGTTGTTGAAACTGAAGAAGAAAGAAGCCGCCGATTGTCAACTATGGCACAACGTGGCCAGGACAGAAGAGCGGAAGAAACAGAAGAACAAAGAAATAGCCGATTGGTAATAATGGCACAACGTGGCCAGGAGAGAAGAGCCGAAGGAACAAACGAACAAAGAAATAGCCGATTGTCAGCCATGCTACAACATGCAAGAGAACGCCGTCTAAATGTTATTGAAGGACAAAATCACCATCAGATACAAACTTTTTATACAGCTAGAATTGTTCTGAACTGAAGAACACAACTGTGGAGAAATGGACAATCTCTGTCTGAAATGCGGAGGGTTGTATTCCGGGATGAAAAGAATACCAGAGGAATTTACACTCATTGTTGTCATAATGGAAATATAATTGAGCAGGCTTCAGTTTATCCAGTGGAAATGAAAGGATTGATGGATGGGTCCGATGAATTATCAGTGCATTTCAAAAATAACATAAGGTCGTACCAGTGTTTTAATGGGTGCACAGATTGTACCGTCTACAGGGAGAGGAGCGTATTGCTTCAGAATTCATGGCCAGATTTATCACAGGACCTCTCATCTACACCCAGCTGAAGCAGGTGAAAACACTAATACAACACACTTCAACAATATTATAACACACATTAGGCATGTGTCACGTGACCTCAGGTATTATTCGATTTAGCCCGTGCAACGCCGGGTCATGCAGCTAGTCTATCCTATTAAAATTCGAAGGTAAACAAACGTATGTATGTATGTATGTATGTATGTATGTCCCTCTATCTTCTCACGAACCGCCGAACGGAGAAGCGCGCGGAAGGTACCAAAAGATGGGGAATAATCCAGGGAAGCCATTTCGGCCATTTAAATTTCGAAATTTTAATTAGTGAAAAAGATATTAATTAAAAACTAACTGACAACAATGCTTTTCATTGTTTGGGATACTTTATAACAATACTTTTCATTGTTACAGCGCAATTCAAAATTTATTTTATTGTTGAAGTCGTTTACTTTAA
>BGPR01005179.1:78729-98119 GCA_013235015.1 Araneus ventricosus | reverse complement strand
AAAAAGAGGAGAGTTGGTTACTATATCATCATCGTCTTTATTACGCTATCAATTCAACGGCTTCTTCTCCAAACTATAATAACAATCGAGCCCCGACCGATACATTACATTCAACACGAACAATCCTCGTGCCTCGCTATATAATAACCTTCTCCATTCACCTGTGTTGCCACAACAGCCACCGAAATTGCCCAGTCTTGTTTTTTTGTGCTCAGTCGTTGGGCTGAATATCGAATTTTCAATCAATAATCGATATAAACCCCAACGCTTTGTCAAACCACATCATCGCTTGCTTTCGTGACGGTGGTAGAGAACAAATATTTTTTATATTTTTATTACGATATTGCGTTATTCTGAATGGCATCAAATTACGCGTCGGAATATATTCGACGGACATGAAAATGGTGATTATGTTGATGGGATTTCGCCTAAAAGGCTCATTTGTTTAGCCATTTGAGATCGGGCTCTTATTTTGAGCTGGATAAAAAAATAACCCTGGAAATTTATGCGGAGTCTGGTTCCATTAAATTCCTCTTATAAATTTCGTTTATGTTCTTCGTCTTTCGCTTAAGTGTTCGGAGATGCGGAAAATTGATTTTTGATGAGAAAATTTTAGAATTTCTTTGTTGTTGTTAGTAATATTTTCTTGAACATTGTCGCTGGAAATGGATAACCTCAAAGCTACTAAAACTTCTCCAGAGCGTTGTGCTTTAAATAGCACTTTCTTATTTTCAATAGTGTAACATTAGTTGTAAATAAGATTCTTTTCATATTAAAATGATTTTTTCGATTATATAAGCTACTTTTTCTTCTATATGAAAAAGAGTTTAATTTGTGAAACATGTCAGCCATTATTTAAAATTTTTTCAACTATATATTTTTATACATATTATGAAATTTAATTGCGCAGTGAATTTCCTTAAAAGAAAAAAAAGCTAAACTGATGACCAAAATTAATCATTTCCCATTCTGCAAAAAAATAAATGCTATGTAGAGAAATCAATTGGGCTATAATGTAGAAAATCGAATTATTGATATTCATTATCTGGTACTACATTTATAGAATTATGAAAAAATTCAAAAATGTAGACGCTTATTTTGAACTGAAAACTTTTTAGTTAATAGATTTATTTTTATGATTTTCTTTGCTTCTGTAGGGTACTTAGGGTTAATTTCGTATCATTTTTACTAGAATAAAGTTTTTAAAACCAATTTTCATTACCTTCTCCTGGGGCTGCTAAGATTCAACATGTAAAAATTACCGATCTGAATAACTCTTAGAACAAATGGATATAAGAAAGAAATTCTGGTGATGCAATTCAAGAATTCATAAAACATCTGCAGATTCACTAATTTCATAATAATCATTTGATTTTTCTGTGTTTAGATTCTGCCCTTTCTTCCGATAATTAATGCCCCTCTGGAACAATCTATTATCAATACAGCATTAATCATGACTTGCATATACGTCCCAAAAAAAGTGTTAATGGGCCCTCACGTTTCTTAGCAACTCATCAGCTTACGATAGAGAAGGGTGCGAAATAGTGTAGGTAAAAAAAAAGAGGTAAAAAATAGAAAGTTCACTATGTAGATTTATTTAAAGAATAAATTTACAGCAATTATTCGCTATATCTGTGAAGAGTACACTATATGCCCAAAAGTATCCGGACGCTTGCAGATTTTCACATTTTTTAGAATTTCTCCAGAATGGTTTAACTGACTGACTTTAAACTTCGGACATGTAAAGAATAGACAATAACTCACATTTTACAGTGAATATTCGGACCTGAGAGCAATTAGGGGATCTTCTACAAACTGATGAAGAGAAAAACGTATTTGGCCCACCACGCTTCACAGAATGCTGATAACAAGATGAAACTTTCATAAATGGTAATGTTTAATGTGCATAATATTTACAGGAATTTTCGTAAATTCAGCACAAATATTTGTTAAGATATAAATGTTTTCTTAAAAAATCTCAAATTTTCCCACCTGTTTTTTGCTTATAACATGCAGAGTTTTCTGTTATATTATACGAAACTTACGGAAAGGATGACAATATGTTAGAAGATCATTTGGAAAAGAATGTTTGAATATTACAGGAATTATGAGCATTTTTAGTAAATAATGTTTTACTGCGTATGCGCGAAACATAGCGTAATTTTTCTTTCACAACTTTAAAGCCAGATATATAGGGAAACTTATATAAAAAAAATTCAGTTCAATATCATTAGTATTCAGAAAGATATCGGCATTATAACGAGCAGAATTTTAGCTCCTGTCGAAGAGAAGCTAAAAGATGAGGGGTTGTACACAAATTGATATTTTTTAGATTTATATCTTTAAATAGTTATATTGAATTTTATAGTGGTTAGAATTTGCTGAATACCCATGAACAAATCTAATATTCGTAACGAATAAAAAATATATATGTATAATTATTAAGATATTTTAAGAAAAGAAATTAATTAGGTAAAGAATCGTTTCGCCATAAAAGAAATATATTTAAAAATATCTTTTGGCCGTAAAATTGTAATGTGTAACTTGTTAATAATCACGTAAATAATATAATTAAAGTAATAAAATTTTTGTTATTTATAGTGCGTAATTAGCTGGAATTTCAGTTATGCACGTAATTGATGTCTTCATGGGTATTCAGCAAATTCTAACCGCTATACAATTCAATATAATTATTTAAAGATATGTTTAAAAAATATTAATTTGTGTACAACCCCTCATCTTTTATCTTCTCTTCGACAGGAGCTAAAATTCTGCTCGTTATAATGCCGATATCTTTCTGAATAGTCATGATATTGAACTGAATTTTTTTTATATAAGTTTCCCTATATATCTGGCTTTAAAGTTGTGAAAGAAAAATTACGCTATGTTTCGCGCATACGCAGTAAAATATTATTTACTAAAAATGCTCATAATTCCTGTAATATTCAAACATTCTTTTCCAAATTTTTTCAAAATGATCTTCTAACATATTGTCATCTTTTCCGTATAATATAACAGAAAACTCTGCATGTTATAAGCAAAAAACAGGTGGGAAAATTTGAGATTTTTTTAAGAAAACCTTTATATCTTCCCAAATATCTGTGCTGTGTTTACGACAATTCCTGTAAATATTATGTACATTATACATTACCTTTTTCTGAAAGTTTCATCTTGCTATCGTATTCTATGAAGCGGGGTGGGTCAAAACCTTTTTTGTCTTCATCAGTTTGTAGACGATCCCCTAATTTCCTTCAGGACCGAATCTTCAAAGTAAAATGTGAGTTATTGTCTATTCTTTACATGTCCGAAGTTTCAAGGCAGTCAGTTAAACTATTCCGGAGAAATTCTAAAAAATGTGAAAATCTGCAAGTGTCCGGATACTTTTGGGCATATAGTGTATTACGTTTATGCTTCTCCCCAAAATTCTGGTCTGGCATTCAGACACTTAAAAATAACCTTTCTTGCTGCATTCTTTTAAAATTCTTATTCGGATACAATTTGAAAAAAGCGCACGCGTGGGAAACGGTCAAAATCGCAATTCTTACTTAAACATCAAGCTGAACCAGAAATCGCATTGGGCAAGCTCTGGACTGAAGAGTGATTTTTATATATATGATCACAACTCGAGAACCTTGTAGTGTAAAAGTAATCATATATTATTTGCGTGATTGTTGAGAGCAGGTTATTTATTGAAACTCGTTTGGAGCGTTTTTATGATGGCATAGTGAGCTGAACTGCACGGTTACATAATTGTAGGTTGGTTTGACGGTTCTTATCAGAAATATTAGTGCTACTTATAGATGTTTCGGGATATCATATGTGCTTTTTTATTTTCTGCAACGGGGTCTGTAGTGTCCTTAGTGGCCATCTTGTAACCTGAAGACTGTAATTTCAAGCTCCAATTGATGCATGTTAGATCTGCTGATAACATGTTTCTGTGTTCGTTTGCTTGGAAACTTGGTAATTTGATTGTCAAGCGTCGTTCCTGCCATTTTACCGCCTGTCAGCCTATTGCTTCTCAAAAAATTACAGACTGTGCAAAACGATTTCTAAAAATCACTGAAAATTAATTTTTCTATACGTTATTAATAATTTTTGAATAATGGTACCAAATTTAATTAAACGAGTGGCAACCCTGAGAAAAAATAAAAACATTTTAAATATACGTAATATTTTATTTGATTTGAATAGCAACACTCTATGCATGGAACATAGTTTTCAATAAATAAGAAATTAGCTATTGAATTAACTGTCGCGAAACCTTCACTGAAACTTCCTTATGCTTTATAATATTTGTGAGCAAGATTTGAAGGAAATCTATCCAGTGGTTTGTATTTCAATAACGTACAAATGATTCATGAGTTTCACTTTTGATAGATTTTAGAATAATTAAAACCAGAGGATGAATGAGTATTTAATTCTAATATATTAAATTAACATCGTGAAGTTTCTCCCTTTTGAAATGATGACACCAGATTTTAGAAAAAATTCTCTATTTACACGTATACAAAAAGGCAAGAAAAACACTTTGGAACTTAGCGCAGTTCGTCGCACTGAGAAGCCAGAGCTCTTTTAAAACAACAAACGAAAAACAAGCCAGATATATCACCTCTTCCTCCGAAGGTCGAAATCCGTACAACGGGTATTTACAAAAAGCAACCCTCCACATCAGGAGGATACGCCAAGCGTTCTCCTAACCATCTTCAACAGTAACCAAGTATCACAACCATCCTTTTCTAGGAGCACAGATCGGGATTCGTCATTCGAATGGTTGTGAGAGTTAACACATCTTTTATTCCATTTGTAATAATATATCACGAAAATCGTCTGCGAAACGAAATCACAATTAGGGTGTTTTGTCGGAATTTGGCTTCCCAAATAATGCCACGTAAATGAAAGCACTTCTCAATGTTTGAAACGTATTTCACTCATTTGCAAAGAAGGATTTGTAAATAAAATAAATATTAACATTCCAGCAAAAATCTCGAAGGAATACATGAATCTGACTTAGTTATTTCTATTTAATAATAAATTAATAGTGTCCTCTTCCTTTACTTCTTTAAGTCGTATTATTAAATTTTAATACTGAAAATGTTCATAAAGAAATATCTCTTTATTGCTATCATAAATCTTCCTTGTTTAAAAGCTACATTAAACAGAAATAGTGTCCTTAACATGCTTAGAATAAACTATAGAGATTTATCATATTTGACAATTTAAAAGTTCATTTCTGTTTAGTTTCTCTGGTTTTTCAATTAAAAGGAAAACTTAATCGAAAAATATTTTGAACCAGTAAATAAAAAATAAATTTTCACGCAAATAAAGGATAAATTTTATTTTCATTCATTAAGTTTTAGAAGATAAATACAGTAAAAATTCGATTAACCGTCTCTCTTTTAACCGTCAGTTTCTATTATCCGTCATCGTCTAGGAAAAGAGGTTTATAGTCTTAAGGATTGAATATCTAAAAGGACAAAGAATAAGGATGCATATCCAAAAAGACAAAAACCAATAGAAGCAATTTATTTGGTATGCGCAAGTGCAGCATCATCCAGGAAAAAATTGCGAAGTACAAAATAAATAAAAATAATAATAAAGGAAATTTCATTTGTGGAAGAGTAAAAAATACAAAAATAATAACAGGATATTTTTTTTTCTTTCCAATACATTCCGGAATGGGTTCAGGCCTTAGAGGATATTAAATCAGACCTTAAAGTCTTTTTCCTCTGCAGAAAACCTATTCCAGTTTTGAATCTGCATGGATGAATGGCCTCTGATGACGTCATCCACCGGATTCTTACTTCTTGTCGTTGTCTGCTATTATTCTTGTAGCTTTAACTCTTCCGCAATTAAAATTCCCTTCATTAATATTTTTATTTATTTTATAGTATTGAAATACATTTCTGTATATTAATGCTCTTAAATTGAAATTTATATTGATTTTTTTTATAAAATTAAATGCAACATGCATGTATTGTTCACTTTTAAAGGATCTAATTTTCATTTTCGTCCCAAGATGGCAGTGAAATCACGTTACTGTGCATATGTATTAAGAGATTTCTGTTATCCGTCTACTCGGTTATCCGGCACAGCCCTGATCCGGACTCTGACGGTTAATCGAAGTTCTATTGTATGTATTTTATTGATTTTAAGATACTTGTGAGCTCCAAAAGCGGAGAAAAATCCCGTTCATTTTTTCCTTCAAGCATTCATTTCTTTTCTAATATAAAAAAAAATTGAATTATTTATGAGCTTCATAATAAAAATTGTCATGTTTTTTTATTATCATTCTTACTGCACGAAGATAAAATTTACTATAAAAAATTATCATTTTCTAAGTTGATTAAAAGTTAAATAAGCATCGTTCTTAAACGAATGCAATGATTATTTTAGCAAAACTAAAGAAACTAGAATCGGTTTACGCTAACCATATTATTATAATCTTCATTAATCAAACATTTTAATAGAAGTTTAACATTATTCATTCTTTTCCTTTTCTGTATCTTGAAGAGCAGCTGTTGTTTTGTCGTCTGCGAGTAATGATCGAATGTTGCATCAAAAATACCATTAGTCAGCTACATGGAAAGTTAATTAAAAATTGATTCTTTTTACCCTCCGTTCATCCAGGAGTAGTAATAACGTTGAAGATGGCGAAACGAAGCATACGTTTAATTAAAGCTTATTACCATTTTAAGAATTCATATATCTTCGGAGCCTTCTTCGTTGAATGGAACATTCTGCTCTGATATTTTGAACATTAAAAGGAAAAAATTGCTTTTAAATGACACAGGAAATTGTTTAATTTTAATAAAGATCATTAAGTTTAAGCTTGTAACCTATTATTTTATTATGTTTTCTTTTTATTTGTTAACTTTGTTTTTATAAATTAGTGGATTTCAAAATGAAGCACTTGAAGATTTTAAATTGAATACTGAATAAATTAATTATCTAAGGGAAAGTTTTTGATAAAAACGTCTTTCTGTTGAAATATTACATTATTTTAATACATCATTTATTTCGTGTAATTACTGTACTTCTCGTAAAATGTATTCGGCATAATAGTTATAAGACAATTTCATTCATAAAAAACTTTTAGTGATTTCTGTGACCTTTTTTTATATTCGAAATATATTTTTAAGGGACATTTTATTGGTATCTGTAAGTTCTGGTATAAAATGCGAAAACGATGCAATTTCAGATACTAAAAATATTGAGAGCACTTGTATCAAAAATGTTTTGCATGAGAACCACATTGCACAGAAATCTGAGGTAAAACACACTGATATGTTTTCATAATTAGCTTCTACACTTTAGTTATTAATTATTTTCATAAATTGATTTAACTCTGAATTATTTTTATTAATTTTTGTTTATTTTATTACGAATCGAAACCGAATGCTGAACTCAAGTAAAACCAAATACATACAGATTGTCCACTAAAGTCCTTCTGCACACATTAACTTGAGAACAGCGACAACTACTGCCACAAACTTGGTGTCTAGGTATAGTAAAGTGAATCACTACATGGTGAGATTGGTTACAGCGCCACCTGGTGTCAAACAACGGAGTTAACGTTCCTATCTCAGAAACGGTACAATGCACGAAAAAAAAATTAATTACAAAATTGTAGAGAGTCTTCGATTTAGTACGAAAAGACACCTTTTGTTCATTAATACGAAGAGCAGAATGCTTAAAATGCACATCTGTCTGTTCGCATTTTCCAAAATTGTGATGGCACAAGACATGGACAAAATGAAAAATTTTATTTTTCGGCAAAAAATGACACCATTATACTTTTTTCTGTGGGAATAACTCAAACAGCTAGTGTATGGACCTTTCCGCCAACATCGCAGGGCTTTCAATGACATATTACAGTAGCTGTGCTAGGGGACCAACTGATAAGCTAAAAAGCGTGCAAAGCGAAATTAAAGCAAGAGCCCAAATCTGTGTTGTAGATGACGGAGAGCAGTTTGAACACAAAAAAATAAAGGTATATTGAGGTAAGTAGTGTTTTTTTCTCTCTTTAACCCGTGAGACGTCACAGTTTCGGAAATTGAGAACAAGCAAATGTGCATATTAAGCATTTTGTTCTTCTTAGTAGTGTGCAGAAGGTGTCTTTTCGTACTAAATCGAAGACGGTCTATAATTTGTAATTGACTTTTTTTCCCGTATCTTGTACCGTTTTCGAGATAGGAACGCTAACTCCGTTGTTTGCCGCCATATGGTGCTGTAACCAATCTCACCGTGTAGCGCTTGGTCACTTTACCATACCTAGACACCAAGTTTGTGGCAATAGTTGTCGCCATTCTCAAGTTAATGTGGGGTAGAAGGACTTTAGTGGACAATAAAGAGTACTGAGCAATAGTATCTCACACATGTTCTGAAATTCGTTACTTATAAAGAGAATAATAATTGTAAATGTGCGAATTAATTATTTCCAAAAGATTTTAAACATCGTCTTTAACCACCTTTCTTTTCCTGACCTAACTGTTTATTGATAATGGAAAATTTAACATCATAAAAATGTAATGATATCAGCTTAGAGGGCCGAAAATTCGTAACCTTCACTTTTCCAAAAATCAGCGCATTGTTACAAACTTTTATTTAACTTGTCTTGTTTCTAAAGATGGAACTTTGTAACAAATTTATTATTATTATTCACAGTTTGATGTGTTGGAGTGTTGAAATTTTGTACATGTGTATTTCTCGATGAAAATACGCTATTTTAATTTTGTCAGAGCTCAGTTACCAGTTAACAATTAAATTTTTCCTTCATACCAGTGGCACCACCTTTCTGTGAATTTGAGAAAAAAATTATATAATAATAATGTATATAATAAAGCATAATAATTCTAATAATGAATTATAAATTAAACTAGAAATGTAAAAAATAATTAAAATTAAAAATACATATATTCCCCTTTTCACAGTATACTAATCAAACTGTGTTTATAAACTTGTTTTTATTAAATTTATCATAAACATAAATTGAAATCTTCCATTTATATAGATTTTGATAGTATTTTCTCTTCTTTTCATAGAAGCCCGAGTCGCTGGCTCCTCTGCTGGGCGAGGTGGATTTGCGTCGCAGCTTCCGGACGCGCGTCTCTGCTAAGATGAGCAAGTACATGGAGTGCTGGGGAGCGGACAAGCCCTTCGCTAACATCTCCGAGTCCACGCTCGCCAAGAACATCAGGCTCACGGTCAGTATAACTGTCAAATCTACACAAATAACCCATAAATAATTTGTACGCAAAAGAAATCCACCTCCGCTCACCAAGATCATGAGGCTCACTGTCAGTAGAACTGTAAAATCTACACAAATAACGCATAAATAATTTGTACGCAAAAGAAATCCACCTCCGAGTCCACGCTCACCAAGAACATGAGGCTCACTGTCAGTAGATCTGTAAAATCTACACAAATAACGCATAAATAATTTGTACGCAAAAGAAATCTAAACTACCCAAAATATTTTCTTTAAATCTTGCTCACAAATACTTCGAGGATGAAAGAGTTAAGTGACTTAATTAAAATCTTAATTTTTTATTAATTGAAAACTGTGTTAAAATACATGGAAAAGGCTATTTTATATGAAGTGTTGCCAGTCGTATAGAATGAGAATATTACAGATATTTTAAATCATCTTATCTGTTTGCCTCCCTGTTGCCATTCCAAATGTCTAATCAAATATATTATCATTCTTTAAAAATAGTTAATAGCTTATGGAAAAAATTAGCTTCTTTAGTTTTAAACATCGTTGGTTTCTATCTAACTTTTCGAAAAACAAAAAGGTTTAAGCGTACTGTAGTGAAACCAATATTCTCATTTCAATTAAAAACAAATTTGTAGACGATAAGAGAATTTTATTTATTATGATATTTTATATAAAAATATTTTTACACTGAAGATATAATATATTTTCTTAAAAAAATCGACTTGAAAATAATTTCATACCGAGAAATGCCGCGTGTATCAGCTAGTATGTATTTCAGTACGGATATTCCGCAATATATATGTGCAGAAATTCTAAATCAATTTATGCTTAGCGTCTCATTTCTTTGAACAAATTTCACTTCCAGTTCAATAAAGACGCCTAAAACACATGCTCGCGCTTTAGTAATATTGATCATCGCAATCACTGTCTTGAAAGGAAATGTTTCTTAGTCTAATATTAAAAGTACTTATCTATAAACGTGTCTAGACGACGTAATTATGTCTCATTCAGACGGAACAGTTGTCTTTTTACTTTCAGACATCTTTGACAGCTATTCATTTCAAAGGCCATACTATATATCTTTACGAAATTCTTAGAGGCATCTTCTTATTTGATTTTAATTGTAACTTTCGTTTTAAAGTATTATTTTAATTGTTATTGGCTGTAACTCCTTGATTTCACTTGTAAACCGTTGATTATGTGCTATAATTCTGGAGTCAATTTTTAAGGAAAATTATAGTTAGTCAGAGATTTAGGATCAAATGGCATGTTGGCGTTAACCCATTAACGGTCAAGTCGTAATTTTTCAATAATATTTTGTATACTAATATTACATGGTCTGATTTTCAACTGGAAAATTACTAAAAGAAATTCTGCCTGAAAAGTTTATATTTTAACGCCCTCCTAAGCCTAACGTCCCTATTAATGCCAAAAAAATCTCTCCAAATCGATTATTTGAAATTCCAAAAATAATCACATTCTTAAAATTTTATTCACTGATATATTTGTTAAATCCAATTAATTGATAAATACGAGGCGTGTCCGGAAATTAAGTACCGTTTCGTTCTACTCCACCGCAGCGCTAGTGTCGCAGTTCCGCGCATGTGCACACGTGTCTCTGGTTCATTGTCTGTCCACTGACGCCATTGCAGCCGGATTGTGTTGTGTTTACATGTGTTAGTGAGCGTTCAAAATGTTTTAGACGATTGCCGATCCCGCCGACTGTGAAGTGCGTTCTGTAATACGGTTTTTGAACGCAAAGAAAGTTAAGCCAGCTGAACTTCATCGTCAACTTGTAGAGATTTATGGTGAAAATGTAATGACTGATAGAATGGTTAGAAAGTGGGTTCGACAATTTAATGATGGACGCACCAATGTTCATGACGGAGCACGGAGTGGGCGATCTTCTGTTGTCAATGATGGTTTGGTTGCGAAAGTGAATGAGAAAATTCGTGAAAACAGACGATTCACCATAAGAATGCTTTTTGATGAGTTTCCAGAAATTTCAAAAACCGTTTTGCATGCGATTGTCACAAATCGCTTAAATTATCGTAAATTGTGTTCCCGTTGGGTTCCGAAAATTCTTACGGATTTCCACAAAACGAAGTGACTTGACAGTGCTTTGAAATTTCGTACCCGATACAGTGAAGAGGGCAATGAATTCCTAAACAAAATTGTGACCGGTGATGAAACTCATGGGTTTGTTCTTGAACTTGAAGCGTGATTTTAGAGGTAGGAGCTTTGACAGCGATGACGACGCAAAAAACGGTGTTCAGCAGTGGCTGTCTTCACTGGCGGCATCTTTCTTTGAAGAGGGTATAGACAAGTTGTCAAATGTCAAAAAATTTCGCTATGACAAATGCCTCGACAATGGTAGTAACTATGTAGAAAAATAGTTTACGAAATGCTCTTTCAGGTAAAAATAAATCTTGTTTTGAAAAAACATTTTTTATGCGAGTTTTTCCAAAACGGTACTTACTTTCCGGACATGCCTCGTAATTAAACAAACTTATCCTTTTCTACTTCACATTGAAAAAAAAATGTTTTCGAGCCTGACTTGAAAATAAAAAAGGCTACATGATCAACCGAACGATTGATATGTACTGTCATCGCTTGAATATAAAACAAATTAATACTTTAAAAAAAATTTGTAAAATTTATGATGAAAAATAAATACTATAAGTTTATGTTGCAATTTTAGAAGCGTCCCTAAAATGTGACGCTAGGCATTAATGAATTAGTATGACCATCCACTCGACAGAATTCTACAATTTCTTGTGAAATGCTGTGGCGAAAATGCTTCAAAGGCTTGGTAACTCAAATCACTTTGATATTAAGTAATACTTTAAATCAAACTTTGGCATTAAGCCGAGGTATCGAAATCTTCTGGTATCAAAATCTTAGAGGAACTGACGAGAAGATTTAGGATCATTTGGAAGTTAAGAATGCCCAGCGTTTTGAAATTTACAATGAAATTCGTGATTAGTGTCTTGATACACATGCTGCCGTTGTCTTTATTCTTTATACTGGAGAGTGTATGTAAGCATGTTTAATATTATGCCTGACAAAAACACGAGTTCAACTTATTTAATGTTATAACAGTGTATGAAACCAGATAAGTTTTAACGGTCTGATGTTGACTACTTTGAATTTGATTTAAAAATGAGAGACGAGACGAGTACGAGTACGGTTGAACAAAGTTACGTTGTACGCAGTTACGAAGTGTAATGGTTGTGTTTTAATGTTCTAATAAATGTTTGTTTAGTCTTAAAAGAGGTCTTATGAATGTCAATCGAAAAGCCAACATATATAATTACTTAAAATGCGTTGATATGTTTGAAAGTTCGCAACAAGTGTTTTGTTTTATTAATAAATTCGCCTCTTCCTCCTTTCAGCAATTCGATCGCTTATCTTCGAAACATATTTTCTGAAAAACATCGAACCCCACAGGATAGATATTAGATAACAGTACGCTTTCATTTCCATTTTAAGTTATTTTGTTGAAACTTCATCATTTGATATTATAACTCCTACAAAAACTTTTAAAAGTGATCACTCTTGAAAAATTTAACTAAATCGTGAGCATATTTGTCATTTTTAATTAGCTTAATTAGAATAAATAACTGGAATCTACTCACAGTTTTAATGACTGTATTTCATTTTCGCATTACCGTCATTCCTATTAAAATCCGAACGTCAACAAACGTATGTATCTATGTCCAGCTCTCTTCTCACGAACCACTGAATCCTGAAACTAGCCGTAAGTACCAAAAGATGGAAAATAATCCAAGGAGTCCATTTCGACTATTTGAATTCCGAAATTGCAATTAGTTAAAAAAAATATTAATTAAAAACTTCAAAATGAACCGTGCTGCCATCTAGTAGCAACTTTAACAACCAAATTTCTTGCATTTTTTATTTAGTGATAAAGTGACTCCGAATTTCTTGAATTTTTAGTGTATTTATTTAACGAAACCTAGTTTTAATTTGTATAAAAGTTTTTTTTTATTTTTTAGAAAAGTTCCGTGTTTTGATTTATAAACAACGAAAAAAATCGTTTTTGTCTTTTTTACGTTTTTCATTACTGAATATCTGTCAGTCATGTGCCTCCATCTATTGAACAGAAATCACATGAATCGATTCATTTTAAAAGAAAACTGAAGACATTTTTAAAATTTTACAGGAGGAGAAAAAAATGGGCTGTAAACAACATCAAAATTCACAGTACAAAATGAACCTATGGACGAAAACCAAAAAAAAATAGTACAATTTTTAATTTTTGAAAAAATTCAAATTTAAATTTTGCAGAAGTCCCTTTTTAAAATCAAACAACATGAAAATTTCTGAATTTTAGGGAATAAATCATTATAAAGCCAAAAATATCAATAAACCTAACTAAAATTCAAAATTTATTTATTTGTGAGTATATTTAAATTTAAAGCCTCAAAATAAAATAAAATTTAAAAGTTATTCGTTTACAACAGAAAAAAAATCATGGAAAAAATAATTAGAAGCTAGAAATACCAAGGAAACTAAAAAAAAATTAAAAATAATTTATTTGAAAGTAAACTTAAAAGAATCCAAATAAATTTTAAAGTTATTCGTTTTTAAGTAAAATTTAGATTTAAAGAAAAATATTCAGGGAAAATGATCATGAAACCTGGGATATCAATGAAACTCAAAGAAAAGCAAAAGTGTCTTTTTTTGCAAAGAAATCTAAATTTGGAAAGCTACTGGTTTGTAAGTAAAATTCAGATTTTTTAAAAATTCAAAGATAAACAAATATGGAATAAGAAATATCAATTAAACTCATATTGAATTCAAAATGCGTTTATTTGCAAATAAATTTAAATTTTAATAAAATAAGCAAAATGTGAAATTTGTCTGTTTTTAAGTAAAATTCACGTTTAAAAATAAAAATTAGTAAAAAAATAGCGATGTAAATTCATTTTAGGCCTTTTGAGGCTCAATTGAAGATCCTCTTCCGCTCAGAAGTCCCCTTCTTACATCATACGGAAACTTTGATGATTTACTACATCTTAAGTTTGAATGGCAGAATTTCAGGATTTACACCAAACAATGTAACTACATTGATCAAATCGAAAAAGTAAAAAAAAAATAATCTCATTCGAGTCTGCAGAAGTCCCCTTTAAAATCTAATGGTTCGGTTGTAATGTCATATAAAAATGCAGCCGAGAAATTATGAAATATTTATTTTCTAATTTAGTTTATGAATGACACACAGGACTAGCACGACATAAATAGACAAACACACAAATACATTTAAAATAAAAGATAAGAAAACTATACATTACAATTTCTTATATTTCGAGTCATGGCCATACAAAAATCATATCAGCCTCTTCATTCTCAAACACAACCATTCAGACTACCGTCCGATCGCCAACTGAAATTTACGGAACAGTCTTGTGCCGCGCCATCTACCACAAGCAACAGCAACTACAAACTCTAGTTCCTTACACGGTGTTCTTCCATTTCTATTTATTTATTTAAGGAAGCTGGTATTTCTTTTTTAGAGACCTTACGTGTTTGGATTTATTAATATCGGGAAAAATCGTTTCCTTTCCTTTTTTGTACTAAGGTGTTTAACTTCGTAACGTTTGTTGGGGGAAGTAAGTGACAATTTTTGTTGAAAAAAACAGAGGCGGGCCATATGAAAATATATGGACCCCGAAGCCTCACATGACCTCACTTCTCTCCGCCCGAGAATGTCCCATTATTCAAGATAGCCCGTGCAACGCCAGGCCATACAGCTAGTCTAAAGATTATATTTTTTGCAGATAGGGTTTTTTTTCAACCAGCATACATTTTTAGTTATTTTATTTTGTCGTTTCTTTCTTTCAGGCAGATTCTGATTAGAATCTGAATCTTCAGTGTATCGGAATCTGTGCGCAACATTGCCCAGCAATGAACTAACTTTCGTCGCTCAAGTTGCTCATTAATTTTTCAAAAATAGATTTTCTCCATTGTCATTAAGAACGCGTCTAAGAACACTCAATATTTGTTCACTTATGTAAAGAAAGGAAAAGAGTGTTTAGCCTTCCCTATAACATGGGAGAAAAGATAAATTTGCCTTCAAATTCAAATAACCCTCTTTCTTCTCATTTACCCTCTTACGAGATGGATTCAGAAAACAAACGTGCATTTTAGAAATGTAATCAAAGCATGGTAAGTAATAATGTTCCCATTAATTAGTGTATCAAGCAACTGGTAATAATTATTATTATCTACAAAAGCAGAAAACGAATTAGTTCTTTAATATAAAAATATTCAAAAAATAATTAAAATAATAAAAAAAAAGATTAAAAATAGTTAAATCGTCTAAATTAGTAAATGACTCGATTATTTCGACAAAGAAATCCCATGCTTGGTATATAGTTACTAAAAGGGAAAAATTTAATTATATAGATTGGGAAGATTTTTTGCTTTTGAAATGTTAATATTTTCGTGGTAAAAATCCCACGCCAGTAAACAATCACTATTTCATTTTCGCAGCCTTCATGACCGCGGTTCAAAATGACGAGGTCCGTCCCGAAATAGCCCTCGTGTTGCTTCAAAACGGGACGTTAATATAACTAAACTAAACTAAGCGTCATACTCAACAAACCGATGTTAAGCAAAAGAGAACATTTGAAAGGATTTCAGGTCTCACTGGAACACACCATGTTCTTTCGGCCGATACTTTTTGTCGTTTCTGATTCGTTAAAATTCCAGTCACTTCTTTATCAATGTGTTCGGTCCTAAAATTCACAATAAACGTGACTTTAATTTCCAATGTTCGGAAATTAAAGTCACGTTTTTGAGGCTAGCGTTGCTTAAGTTCCAGCTTCCTCGAATGATTTGCATGTATGAGAGCTTGTTGTATATTAAATATGTGGTAATTGACTTGTGGTGTGAAATTTTGGACAACGGACGATAAATTTTCATCATCATCTTCTTCTAACACTGGTCTTGTCCTTCAAATACCTAGTAGTTTAAAATGAAATTTTAATCTTGTCACGTAGATTTTAGAAATGATGACGATTTAGAGAGACAGGCTTTTATTTAGAGAACAGCAAGCGTTCAGATAACTGAACTGCCGTCAGCTTGACAGCAGTTCTTTATATACATTTTAAGAAATGAATAGTCCAATAGAACATATACAAGAACATAAATTTACATAAGAATAATTTGCATATTTCAAAGACTTAACATAAAATGTACGAGATATCTTCAATGTCCAAATAATACAAAAGTCATCAGTTGGATTCGAACTCGCGATTTGTTGATTGGCAGTCGAAGACGAATCCTCTAGACCACTGCGTCACACTTCAGCTTACTTAGAATGTTACAATCTAATAAACGAATCAAATCAAACTAAGCAAAACACACGTGAAAATATATAATAAGATTGCCACTAGGATTCGATTGGTCTTAAGAACAAATTTTTGTATAAGCGGTCTTTCGAGTGCATCTTTTATACCAGTTCAAAAACTCAGATGTCAAAAGAGAAGACAACTCACGATCACTTTATTTCACCTTTCACTTCCCATAATCCAGTGAGAGACGAGCGATCCAACTCTAATCCTCGAGTGAGGATCATCCCCTGCAAGTGACCAGGAAATGCTGCAGAATACAGCAGGCGATGAAATTTCTCTCTTACTATGAGCTTACTGGAGACGTATCAGGTGGGGAGACGACAACAAAATGTTTGTCCTCTTTTTGTTGTTGTTATATTTAAGAGGATTGTTTGAAGAAGATTTGAGCAACAAAAGAATTGCTCGAGCTTCCGTTAAAGGTAGGGATACTAGAAAAAAAAACATCCAGTATTATATTCGAATTTTTTGGATTTTCACTATGTTCGTAAAAACACCTTTTGTATTGTTCACGGAGATAGATCTATTCCAAATACAGTAAATCACCGTTTATACGTTTCTCTTTTATACATCATTTACATTTATACGTCTTTTATCATGGTCCTTATTCATTCATAACCAATGTAATGATAAATTACTTCTATACTTATAAAAGTCAATGTTTGTGTGCGTGTGTGTGTTTGTCTGCGATGTCCAGACGAATCTATCGCACTTACAGTCATGAAATTTGGCACACAGGTAGTCGTAATGGCGACTGAATGCACCTCGAAGCCGGAATTTTAAAATTTAATCTAGAAAATTTTTTATTTGATGTTTCGTGTTGTTTTGTTGATTTTTCGCACTAATTTCTCAATAGAAGGGTTTCGAATAATTGTACGACAAAAATGGATACACCATCGGAAAGTGGACGCGATTTCCGTTCTAATGAAGTTAGTTTTGAATTTCTAACGTAATTTACTGAATTTTGAGAAATTTTAAAAAGATAGTTTGGGCATCGGAATGTTATTTTTGTTTTTAAATTTGTTGCATCCGACTTTCTAATAACACTATTATTTTCAATTTTTTTCAGCTTATAACTTGAACGGTTCTGTCGGATTTAAAACAAGAACGGTTAAAATATCTTTTTTCCGTTTTTTTAATTAATTTTTTTCTGGGCCTTTGAGAGTTATTATTCTCGATCCAGTTCCTCGCGCGGCACTTCTTCCGAACATTGCTGGCAATTTTGATTGGCGGACGCGCAGGATACATCATGACCTTCACCTGAATGAATTACTTCGATTATTTTCGGATTCAATTTTATATTTTGCTTGCTGTATAATAATCATTTTCACGTTCCAATTTTGTAATTTTGTTTTGGATTAACGTACTCTGTACTGTAGGGCGAAAAAAAATAAGCAGGAAAATCAAATAATGTGTATCTTTTGTTTTGATTTTGTCTTCAAAACTTTTTCATGTCATTGTGGGCGGTTTTTTTTTTTTTTGTTAAAGTCCTGATCCACGGGCAACGCCGTGCGCGTACTGTTAGTAGTTTATATGACCCAAAGCTTCAGTTATACATCGTTGTCTACTTTTCCTGAAATTCGCAAATTTTCTGCTTCAGTCATTATCTCTCTATTCCTATTATTTTGAGATTTCTTAATTCAAGATTTTCTTAATTAAACGTCTACCTGCATGCTCATAATTCATATAAAATAAGAAATTTATAATTAGTACTCCAGATATGCAATAAAGGTATGTTTTCTCTCACTTTTATGATAAATGTTTAATTTTAAAATTTCATTCTTGTTTTCAGTGCTATGTAGCAATATATTAGTACAGTCGACGCTCGTTATAACGACCCTCTGCGTTCCACAGCAAAAGGCCTTTATAACGAGTGGTCGCTATAGTGGATATAATTAATAAATGTACACATGCACGCTCAGCAATTCCGTATAATAAATTAATTTTTATACGGAATCATTTCGATTTTTAATTCCAACTAAATACTCAAATTATTTTTTATCGTTGGTATTAAAAATAAAATTTTATCAAATAAAAATATATTTCTAAAACAGATTTTAAAGTAGAAAATAAAGGGTGTTATATACTTTTTTTTTTACAAAACATTTATTTTCTAAAGAAAAAATCAGAAATTTTTGTTTGTCTTTTCTGCATATGTGATTTTTTCAATACATAATTTCCATTTCAGTTAAAGATGATAAATAATGTTCTGTATTTTCTTGCCTGTCAAAAAAACATTTTAAAGTCTCAATAGCGCTTTCAACATTTTTTATCCTAGGCTATTCTAATTTCCGCGCTGTGGTGAGTGGTAATTTGCCCCCCCCCCCCCGTCAAAGTTGAACTGTAACACTGAAGACTCTACATCTACGAAGCTTGGCAATACAATAATTAAGGTCATTTACGTTTAGAAACATGTTCTTTTTGGAAAAATACCGGGAAGAGTGTCCGCTGAATTCAGACGTTGTATTGGGATTAGACGACACTGGACGGTCGTTATACCGGAAGTAAAATAACATAGAGTGCATAGGGAAACAAAGTTGGGGATTTTATCACTGGTCGTTATAACGAGCGTCGACTATACTATATTTTAAAAACTTAAAAATTATTAATTTTAAATAAATTCGCATTAGCAGCTTTAAAGTTTTAGTAATCAATGGTGCTAACTAAAGTTCAAGTCTTTTCATTTGTACGTCGTTTAACGTCAGTCTCTTTAAAGATCTATAAACGGTCCTTTGCTGTACACTTTTACGAGTTATAAGTGCGAGTACTGGAACGAGTTCATAAGTGCCAGCTGATG
>BGPR01005179.1:62028-78719 GCA_013235015.1 Araneus ventricosus | reverse complement strand
ACTCTGACGGCCGTGTCGCTGTTCCTGAGGCTGTCCTACGTCCTCAAGTTCATCCTCATGCTCACCGACATCATCGGATTCGGACTCGCCTTCACGCTGGTCAGGCCCGATCTCTTCTCGGCGACCCTGGAGGACGGAGATGGGTGAGTACAGATTCCATACTTTCAGTGGGTCGTCACAGCAAAGGTTAGGGCTTGAATCTACATGGTGTCTACAAATTATCGGAGTTTCCTTACCTCGTAATTCTTATCAAAGAAATAACGATAAGTATTATTACATATTCATAAAGTGCAACTGTAAAAGGTTTTTTTTGAATAACACAAGCAAGGTTATCCCTTCAATGCACGATTTTTTTACATTTCAAAAGAAAAAATGTTTTTGTCATGGGAAGTTCACGTATAACAACAAAAAAATACACCAAAAAATCACAATGAAATTGTTATATTATTAAATTGAATTTAATGAACTTATCAAATCACTATTTCTTTTTATAAAACAATAAAAAAAGGGATTTTAAAAGTGATATCAATTGGTAAATACCTGTAGAAGCAACTGATGAAACTATCAAAGATGCAAGACTCCTTTTAAATGCTAAAAACTTCGTAAATATGTCGATACGTGTATCAGGAATTGAATAACTAACTACCACAGACTTATCAATAGGACCTGTGCTGTCCATGGAAAATGGAACGAATGATTATTATCCGGTCCCTTATGATGTTTCTAATCTGATATAGCGTATACGAGTGGGAAAAAATTTTTGATTCATTGCAAGGCATTCCATTTTTTGAAATATGATTGAAAAACATCATGAATATGTTTAGTTTATTGTTAAGACATAGAATCTAGAAAACAAAATTTCATTTGCAACATTCCGAGGGGGGTCATACCCCTTTGGGGACACCCCCTCATATGAGGACCCCTTTAGATACAGGTACCTTGATACTCTCAAAAAATATTGTTCAGTCCTAAAGAAAATCATAAATTAAAACTTCAAGAATATTGGAGGAAAATTGTCGAGTGAATTTGTTAAAATTGCAAACGCCAAGAACTCAAAAAATTTCCTATCGAAGAAATTTCGCATTTTTAATCTATAATATTTCCGATTCGAAAGCGAAATTTCATTGTGCTCCCATCTACATTCTAAAAGGAGTACTATTAACTGCCTATTCGTGCATCTTTCCGGGTTTCAAAGTGGATTGGGAATTTTTAAGAAAATTTTAAAGTTGGGTCCTCTTTTGTGACCACTGCCCCGGAGAGAGTTAACATGAAAAATAAATTATGTATCAAATTTGATACAGTATGTAGTAAAGAGTTAAGAAATTTCCACACGATAGCCTTTCGCGGTAATGTAACCCATCGACACTTGGCTGGAAATTAAGTTCAGTCTCGAAGTTTACGTTCCACGTTCGTGATACGTTCCATGAAATCCTGCCCCAACTTACGTGCTACAGGATTTTAGCTGAAGAAGTTTGTTTTTCTTAAAAGTTTTGAAAGTACTAAAGATACTTTTTTGTCCAATACACATAAATACTTAATTGCTTCTCTATAAAGATTGCATGCATTTTACTGACCTAAACATAGACATGTCGAGACTGAACTCGATTTCCAGCCAAGTATCGACAAGTTACAAGCAGCGAAATGCGGCCATGAGGAAATTGTGGGCAAATTGATGTATTTATTATTCATGAAAATTGTTTCCTCCTTGTGTTTACGTCCGGGTCCGACGTCATACTCTAAAATCATTTCATTGGTTGTGACGTCGGACGCGGATGTTTACCTAAAACTTAAGACTTTTTGTTATTCGGTTATTGAATATTGAAAATGTGAAATTAATGAATCAATCAATCGTAAATACGGTTGGTGATGGAATATGGCTGGCTGTGAATTTTGAGTTTTTAAAAACCGAAGTTATAGTTTTATATTTATAAAACTATAACTTATATAAATTTTTTAATAACTTATATATATTTTTTTTTAAACTTTAACTTTAAAAAAAATTAACTTTTTTGAAAAATAACTTATATATATTTTTTAATGTTATTTTTTAACTGCATATGTTTTAAAACTATGAAAATATTGTAAAATTAGGCTTTCAAAATAATATTTTTTTAAAAAAACTGAGACATTTGAAGAAAAATGACTAAAATATTTGCCTTACGCTAACAGCCATAGACAAAATCATATTCTAAATATACACAAATCCTTGTAGGAGTACATTTTTACGACAGTAATCTGTGTTATGCTCTAAAATATTTCGTGTACTTCAAAATAGTTTTGAGATATAGCTGAACATAGTTACTAAACTGATAATTTTTCATAAAAAAATGCTTTTCGTTTATATTTAAACGTTTAAAAATAATACTTGAGTTTAAAATTGACCATAGTTTTGAGGAAAACATCAAGCATATTACAGAAAACAATCTCAGAAACTTTCATATCAATACTTGAATAACTTTTTGAGAAATCATTGTTACGGTCGACAGTTTTCCTCAAATATATCATTTCTCAGAAAATACATTTAAAGTTTTCATGCAACATAAAATAATGCTTACAATTCGGTAATAAAACAGCTGTAACTCCATTTGTAATTCACGTAAAGTAAATAGTGAGACAGTTTTAGAAAGCTTATTAAACAGGCTACAAAATTATGTCATAAAAAAATTTTGATAATTTCATCGAAAACGACGATTTTAAACCAGTCGGATACCTTAAACATGTACAATCAAATGACTTTGTTTGCAACTTTGAAGTGTTTCTTCCACCAATCTCTGCGCGATTTTTTCCGTCAGAAATTGCTTACTTTCTTTCTGTAATTTAAAAAAAAATTGAGGTGTCCTTTATTTCACCTGGTAGAGGTGGCAAAAGAGACTTGCTATTGGCACTTACATCTTTGTATAAACGATGATAAAAATGCATGGATGCACAGGGTAGGTACTTTGAAGGGAACACCAAATAAACAGGTTTTATTTGTATTCATTATTCCGTAATAAAATGTTTCTAAATTTTTTTACAAGGTGTCCATAAATTATTGTCGGGTTTTCCGCACTCATAAATTTTGATCAAAGAACATGACGATAAATATTATTTATTTATTTGCCCAAGCCGGCACAGCCTACCCAGAAGGTGTAAGGCACGATAAATATTTTTGATCAAAGCACTTGACGATAAATATTATTTATTTATTTGCCCACGCCGGCACAGCCTACCCACAGGGTGTAAGGCACGATAAATATTATTATAATATTTATCGTGCCTTATGAGTACGGAAAAAAAGTTTTGAGGTATGGAAATCCCGACAATAATTCATGGACGCCTTGTACTACTACCTTAAAAAAATTTATTACGGAATAATAAATACAGATAATTTGTGCTGATATGTCAATGACGACCATCTTATATCCAAATCCGCTATATTCCATGTGCTTCATATTTTCATGGAAAGCATTGACTCTATGTGAGCGACATTTCTCACTGGCAGTTAGAAAGTATCATTCTTCTGTAGAAGAGTGGAAAAAAGAGATAAAATGCTTCGTAAGTCCAAGTGGACAAAGCTGCTTATGTGTAACTTAGCCAAACTCCTGCTTCATAAAGCAAGGCCTTCTACTACAGAGGTACGGTCGTCATGAGTGAAAAATGTTATTAATAAATACACCTCCCTAGGAGCCGAGAACCTAGTATTAGTTGCCTAACTTCTCACCCTCATACTTGAGGTGGGCACTAGGGTTGGAAAAATTCGTATATGGTAATTGTCCTTTTCCATGACTTGTTTATAAATCGTCCGTTGCAATATAATGCATAATTCAAAATAAGGGATAATTGCCAACATTTTTCATCAAGATAAAAAATTTAAATCTTTTTAAATTTTTAAAAGTTTAAATCATTTTAAATTTTTAAATCAGCAGTTTGAGTTTTGGAAATATTATAAAACAGCTTAACTGTATTTTGTAATTAAATTCAATGCTCAATTCAAATCTTTGCCAGCCAAAGTAGGCTTGTTTATTTTATTTGAGATATTTTATTATTAAAAGTTGGAAATTTTATGGAGTACTTTAAATTTTAATTATAAAATCTTTAGACAGAAAAAAAAAGAAATCGAAGAACAAATTTAAAGAAGTTAAACACCAAATATTAGTAGAAATAAAGAGAGACAAGATTTTAAAGACTTACTCCAACAATTCAGAAATAACTTAATAAAGCGGTTTAATTTTATAAAACTATTCCGATTTATTCTCCCTGAAATGATGTTGATAAGTAGAAGAAAGAAAAGCAATATCAGACTTGTTCTTTGAAAAGAAATAACTCGTTTCTTGTTTTTGTCTGACTAAAATTGTTCAAAAAGATTTTCTTTTGTTCTTTTGCCAGTCAAAGAAAGATTGCACTTAAGAACAATTCGGCGTAAAATGAAAATAGTTATCGTCTTAAAAATCTTTTATAATGCTTTGGTTTATTGTAATCTCATCAACATTTCTAGAAGCGCTGATTTCTCGCAAATAAGATTTCTTTTCTCCCTGATTTTTCGATTGCAAGATTGTCCCTGAGGAATTATGCACGCTATCGCAAAGAATTTTATGCGGGAAAAAAATGGCGCACACTCTTCACTGCTATTAATCAACAGAAAAAGAAAATCAAGAAATAACTCGGCGAAAACTCTTTATAACTCTTTCAAGGAACGCTTATGAGATTAGAAAAAGGTAATTTATTCAAAGCTCTGACATTTAAATGTAAAAAATGGGGACAAGAAACTCTGTAGAAATTGAATAAATGTAATTGAATGCTAAGTCTCGAACTTATCTTCTTACTGAGATCCACGGAGAAGTAGAGAATTGCCATTTTTTTAACTGCAAGGCTTTCAATATTATTTATTCCTTTTCATAATGCTTGTAATGCTACTATGACAGTAATAAAATTATTCTATTTTGAAAGATCTAAGTTAAGTTCTATTACTTTTTGCTCCCAATGAATATTTTAAAAATTCTGAGCTATGTTCGAATCATATTCGCGATTAAATTTTCAGTCTTTGCATTTGTACTACTTACAAGATATTAATTACAAAGAAATAAGTTTAAAGGCAAATTATAAGCAACGGGTAATTACATTCTTAGTTTGCAAGCAATAATTTAAATGCAACAAAAAGATTTTATATTGAATTTATGTAGTTCGAAAAGTGATTAATTGTCAATTTATCCATAAACTCTGATAATTATTTTCTATAATCTATCTTTATATTACCACCTTTTCTTTGAGTTTTTTAAATTTAACCTTTTGCTTGAGTTTCTTAATCGATTAAGATTTTTCAAAATTCGCAAATGTAGTCAATAAATTTTATGAATATTTAACTCATTCTCTACCAACGGCACATTATATGACGTCATATTTTCTTACTTGAAAATTGGCGTCACAAATATCTGATGTCCCGATTTTTTTTACCTTAACTCGGCGTCACAATTATGTGACGTCCCGATTTACTTATCATGACCCGGCATCACAAATATGTGACTGGTGTTCATTATCCGTTTATTATAATTGTTTGCACCAAATCATGCCGCACACAAATCGGTTATGCTACAAGACAATAAAATTTATTTTTGCTTTTCAGATACACAACATTTTCCTGAACAGCTGGAAAAAAGGAACAGATGCGGTGTATGCTACAGCAATTAATAAATTTTGAAAGTTAAAAGAGCTGAAAAATAATGTCACTAATTTCTTTATTCACTTTGAGAAAAGCTTTTATTTGGTTCTTCTTTTCCAATTTATTTCATTTACTTGACAATTGATATCCTCTATAAATAATAATGTTTAGATACATTCAAATTGTTATGCAGTATTTTTTATCCGTAAATTGTATTTTATAATAAGTGTACTGTATTTATTTGTCCTTAGATTTCACAAGCTTCCTTTATCTGTTTACGCCATCTTGTTCCTATTTGTCTTCATGCTCGTCCTCTTGGTGCTAGACAGACAAGTACGTGAAAACTTCTGTTTGTTTGTAGCTCTTTCGAATCAACCTGTTATTATACAGGGATAAATAATCATAAATTATTGGACCCATTTCAAAATTAATTTTAAAAAATCCCTATAACGTAGCAACTTCGTTTCTTTTAATGAGAGAGTAGTTCTAAAACTTTTTCAGATAGATAAAGCACCGTTACGGCGCACTAAACCTGCAACGGAAGATTCAACGGGAGATTCCCAACGCAGTTTCAAAATGGCTACCGTGCAGCAGAAGGCACGTCTCTGGTTCCACGAAAGCTAATCAATTGCAACAGCCCAAAGACGTTTTCAGTTAGAGTATCGAAATTGTCAGTCTCCAAGTAAGAACTCTATTAAGCTTTGGTGAGAGCATTTAAGGAGTGAAACCCTCCCTCACTCGTTCAACATCTTCACCTGAGACCGATGGTAATCCAGCACCTTTCCTATGCTGTGCATTTCCTGTTTCCTTAAATTGTTCATACCGACGCTTGATCGAGCTCTTACTTGGAGACTGACAATTTCGATACTCTAGGCGAAAACATTTTTCGTAGAACCAGAGACGTGCCTTCTGCTGCACGGTAGTCATTTTGATAATTGCGTTGGAGCTCTTCCGCTGTAGCATATTTTGTGTGTGTGTTTAGTCAGATAGGTAACGATCATCTTTTTGTCAGGCTCATCGATGCTATTTTCATCAGGCTCGAGGATGGAGGCCTCCTGAGGCCATGCGCCTCGTTAAATTCTCATCGCTGTGTGTATGTCTCATTTTTAAAAAAACTTGCTACATTATAGGGTTTTTTAAATTAATTTTTGAAATGGGTCCAATAATTTATGACCACCCTGCAAATATGATAAGAAAAGATGATAAAATTTGTAACTGTTAACAGCAAGTTTGAAAGCGCATTGGAACATATATATTCGAATCATGATTCTTCATGTCGTTAGTGGAAAAGCTGTTAAAAAATTAAGTAATAAGGAAGTTTTTAAAATAATTTCCAACTATCAATTTTATCTCTTTTTAAAACCTATCTATCCGAAATGGCTACAGTTAATATCTACAAACTGTCTTTTACGAAAACTTTCCCAGACGTAGAAGCTGCCGATAAGTAGATATTAATGAAAAGAATAAGCAGTACTTCCTAAAAAAAATATTACAGAAGTTTAATTTATGTGAATCACTCGCGAAACTATCGGTAAATAGGTAAAAGCTGAAAGAACTTTCTAATATTGCCCACAGAGAGTTGCACTTTGTCGTGCAGATTTAATGTCTCTCAGTAAAAAGCATTTATATAATTATCGTTCGCAATGCAGCGTTAAAGATACAGGAACAAAGAATTTCTCTGACAAAGAAGATAGGACATTTGCTGAGGTGCGGTGCGTTGAGATCACGGGTTACTGTGGAAATTAGTGCTGAAATGCGTGATTGTTCTGAAGGTTATCCGGTCTTTGTTGTTTTAGGTAAATAATTAAGAGTCGATGTTGGAATATTAAAATTTCTATATTCACACACCATTAACACAATTATATACAAAATATGCATTTCAGGGGAATCACCAGTGATTAGTGAGTAAAAATTGAGGTAAACTGCTTGTTGTAGTAAAGAACAAAAAGGTGCGGGTGTTAATAGCAGAGAACTAAATAAAAGCGTCCCGTCAGTAAGGGTTTTTCGGGTAGAATCATCACATTGACACTAAACAGTAAACAAACTAGTAGCGCCGCCTAGCAGAGGCGTTAAACTAAGCATGCAGATAAGCAAAAAATACAAAATATATACTAGTTTCGAATTAAAATAAAGTAGAATAATAGAATATAAAAATAATGGAATAAAGCATGCAACACAAAATACATTAATATTAAAAGAAATAAATTACAAAAGGATGCTGAACAGCATCTCTCACTCACGATTAATTAGTTCAATTCTCTACTCTTGTATCTTCATCATTGGTGTGCGGATGAGCTTTTACTATTAATGTTATAATTAGATATGTATTTATTCATTTTGTGTTTTTTCAGGAGTGTTAATTCAAAAAGTAAGATTTAATTAGAACTCAGATTCTAGAAAATCTATAATATGGCCTGAAGTTAATTGTGAATTTCATAGGACAACATCTTCAAGGAAGAGTCGAGGACAAACGAACAAATTGCATTAATAACTGAAAATTATTATTATTATTCAACGTTAACGAAGGTATATTACCACAATGGAAACTAGTAATGTCATTTCGGTGTAAATTTAATAAGATCTGTTCGTGTAGTTTTCTTTTTGAGGACTGCGCTCTGAGAGTGTGTGCAACAAGAGCAAATAATGCTATGTAATTTCGACATTCTAAGTCATTTCCCTTTACAAAGTGTGATATTCGTAACGAATAAAAAAATATATATTTGTAGAATTATTAAAATATTTAAAGAAAGAAATTAATTAGATAAAAAAATCGTTTGGTTATGAAAGAAATTAATTTAAAAATATCGTTTGGTTATGAAAGAAATTAATTTAAAAATATCGTTTGGCTGAAAAAGAAATTAATTAAAAATATCGTTTGGCATTAATTCTTTTCTAAAGGTAATAAAAATAGTTTGGCAACGATATTGTATTTTGCTAACGTTGCCTAGCAACGGAAAAGAATTATGATTATGAGATTGAACTTGGAATTCGATGTAAGTCAGTGATTGTGACGTTTGTGATGGAAGTGTATGTGTTTGTTTTTCATGTTTGTGATGTGGTAGACGTCCAATAAATATATTATTTTTGATAAAGAAGGCTCCACGATTCTTCATACTATGCTGCAATACATCACAAAGGAAAGCCTTAATATAAAAAAAAACCATTTTTTTGCAGACAGTTAAATACTTTTATTTAACTTGACTTGTTTCAAGTTTGTACCATCCTTTTTCCCTCACTTCCTGGTGTGCTAGAGTTTTGAAATTTTATGAACTTGCGTAGTTTTTGATGACAACTACACTATTTTAATATTTTCAGAACTGAATTATCAATTAATCGATTAATATAGTTAATTCTTTATTCTATATTAGTACCACCAAGTAGCAGTGAGTTTGAGAAACAACTCATTTCATGAGTACATAATATTAATAATAACTAATTATTAATTGAGGATTAAAAAGTAGAAAATAATGAAAATAAAAAACTGATTTTTAGCACACTAAATAATGTATATTTTTAACTAATTAACTGATTTGCCCATACACCGTACGCGCACCGAATTATCGTATTATAAACTTGTAAGTTAAAATTAAGTCATTCACATAAACGTAGTAATTCACTATAAACATTGTATGGAGTCCGCATATACTTCGAAAGTTGTATGACTCTTAGTTGTATCAAAACAACGGAGCATTCTCAAAACATTATGCATCATCTGATTAAATCTTAAAAAAATGAAGCAGCTTAGTTAGTTTTATTAACATCCCGTTCTAAAGCAACACGAGGGTTATTTTCGGACGGACCTGGTAATTTTGAACCTCGGTCAGATGATGAGGACGACACCTGAGCTGGCACCCCCTCTCCAAGCTCCCGTACCTCGCTAACCGTAGGTCTTTTGGCCCCCTACTTAGGACTTAACTACGTAAGGTTTAACCGTTTACGTAGGTAACTGGTAACTCCGTAGGATTTAACCGTCATGTATTGGGTCTGTTTCACAACAGGCCCAATATATGACGGATCTTCGATGGAATCATGTTTCGAACCTGGAACTCTCCGGCCCCAAAGCCGAGACCTTATCACTAGGCCATAGCAGCCCTAGAAAATGAAAGAGATAAGTGGTTGAAATCTATTTTCGTCCAACTTATTAAAATTATTCCTCGACTTCCATCAATACCAAAATGACGAGGTTCGTCCCAAAATAGCCCTCGCGTTGCTTCCAAATGGGCCTTTAGGTCACCCCGGCCCTAGAAAATGAAAGAGATAACTGGTTGAAATCTATTTTTATCCAACTTATTAAAATTATTCCTCGACTCCCATCAATATCAAAATGACGAGGTTCGTCCCAAAATAGCCCTCGTGTTGCTTCCAAATGGGCCTTTAGGTCACCCCGGCCCTAGAAAATGAAAGAGATAACTGGTTGAAATCTATTTTCCTCCAACTTATTAAAATTATTCCTTACTCCCATCGATATCAAAATGACGAGGTTTGTCCCAAAATAGCCCTCGTGTTGTTTCCACATGGGACGTGAATATAATTAAACTAAACTCCCATCAATGTCACTAATATGTCGGTTTCTGTGTGTCCCTGGCAGGCGGAGTTCACCTCCCGCGCGGACTTCCTCTGGCAGAACAAGCTGCGTGTGGAGCAGGACGAGGTGGAGACGATGGGCAGCATCAACAAGATCCTGCTGGAGAACATCCTGCCGGCGCACGTCGCCCAGCACTTCCTCTCCAACAACAGGCAGACCGAGGTATGAATCTCGCTCACCGCATCTCATACCGCATTCACATAAACAGTCTAATTTAATGTTGTGGAAAATGTTTGGTTTTATAGATGGCGCTCCTGCTGTGGACGGTGACGAGAGTCTTATTTTGTATATAGGGGGATGTTTCACTGCACTCTCCGGTACACTGTAAAAAATATCCGTTTTTTTCCCGGACTTTTTCCGTATATTTGACGGTTTAAAGCTGTTTTGTTGACAAAACGGTTTTTCACCGTTTTCCGCTCCAGCCATAAACGGTTTAAAACCGTCAGTTCAAATTCTATTTTTCGTCATACGGTATTGCTTTCCGTATGATAACTTTCCCTTTTCTTAAATGTAATTTTATTGCATTCATTTCATGTTTTTAATAGGATTCCATCTCCGCTGTTGTTTACACATGTTGCAGTAACCTGTTGTCACTCATGAAAGCTAACCTTAAAACACGTGTTCTGGCAATAGTTGATTTTTACACCACTAGGTGGCGCCACTAGAGGTATAGGACTTTAAAACTCAAATAGATTATTTTTACTTCATTTTATGAAGTCTCCGGTGGTCTAGTGGTTAGAGCGACTGCCTTTTATTTCTATGAACGCGGTTTCGATCCCCGGCTCGGAGGAGTTAGAAGTTTTGTCACCATCTTGCATCGAAATCGTCCAAGTAAGTTCAATTAAGAATTATATTAATTAAACTAATTGAAATTAATAATTAAGCCTTGATTAATTAATATTCCTAATTGATAATACACATCAGCACATTTCAACTCGGACAGAAGGAGAAAAACAACTCAACTCAGTCGATGACGTCACTTACTTCGATGACTTAATTTTTACGGAGAAAACTTAATTTCATACGGTAAAAAACCGTTGTGACTACGGATTTACTTCGTAACTTTTACGGGAAAACTTGTTCCTGTATGGTAAAAAACAGTTGTGCCTACGGATTTACTACGTAACTTTTATGGTTTTGCACAACCAACCCAGCTGCCGGTTTAAACCCGTAAATTTTACGGGATGTTTTTACAGTGTAGTGTTCCTTAAACATCGATAGACTATCGTTACTATCGAAGCCAAGTCGATAGTATTTGGTTTTCGGAGCTATCGACTGAAACAATCGATAGTATAGACTTTCTCAAAACTATCGATAGTTTTCTCCCAGGCAATACTATCGACTGGAACTATCGATGGTTTCTAAACTATCGACATGAAGAACACCTATCGATAGTATCGCCGTGGGGAAAACTATCGATACTATCAATGGTTCAGTCGATAGTTTTGGAAAACACTCGACTGCACTATCGATAGTTTCTAAGCTATCGACTTGAAGAACACCTATCGATAGTATCACCGTGGAGAAAACTATCGATAGTTTTTAAACTATAGATACTATCAACAGTTTTGAAACTATCGAATAGTTTCTAAACTATCGACTTGAAGAACACCTATCGATAGTATCGCCGAGGAGAAAACTATCGATAGTATCGCCGAGGAGAAAACTATCGATAGTATCGCCGAGGATAAAACTATCGATAGTTTCGCTGAGGAGAAAATTATCGATAGTTTTGAAACTGTTGATACTATCAATAGTTCAGTCGATAGTTTAGGAAAATCGATAGTTGAACTATCGATGTTTAAGGAACGCTGCTCTCCAGTTATTTGAGACTTCGAAATTGAGATGTGTACTTAGTCGGAACCAGGGGCCGAACGAAATCCTGGATGCTATTTTTGATGTGCGAGTAAAGCCATGTTTGTTTTCATCGAAGGTTTCAACGTCTCCTTTGAAACAGTATCTGTCCTCCCCTTCCGTGACAAATGTAAAGGGCGGTCACTATGTGAACAGGGACCTGCTTAATAGCGTCTCGTATAGAGACCTGCAGGAATCTCTAAAACTCACTTTTTTTCCCTACACTCAAGGACAGAGGGTCGAAGAACCAGAGCCGTCGAAATCGTTCTGGATTGTCCGAGAAGAAAAGGGTAGCCTGCTAGGACCTTTACGCTCGCTAGATTTAGACAGTAATCGCCACATCTTCCAGACTTAAAAATGGCTATCTTTTAACATAACCTTTAATGTGTTTATTTTTTAAGCGTAAAACTTCAGACTTAAAAAACAAAAGATCAAAACAAAAGCTTTGTTTATTATATTACAGTAAATTATCCCACGTATATAAGAACGATAACACATAAATGAACAACTTCCTAGGGAAATTCTTTAATGCACACATTATACAGATATCGGTTTTTCAGTTTATAGGAATAAAGTCTTTTCATTTCATTTTTGTGATATCTCTTGCCCACATGTTCATATATTTATTCATTTTTATGCGTAGGCTTTGATGATCTCACACCAATTAAAAATAGTGAATGTAAAATAAAAGTCAGCGACAAAATTAATTTGTCAGTTACAACCTGTTTTTCTGTGTGCAATTTTATTATCGTTCAAGGAAATTTCAACGCAGAGTTTAGAACAAAAACAAGCTGCATATCAGATACCGTATTTTCCGGAGAATAGGACCTAATCGAAGAATAAGCCTAGTGTGATTTTTCAGGGTGCTTACAATATATAACTAGTAATTTAACCTGTCCCTTACGAACATACAAATTTCGAGCCACTGATAGTTCCGAAGAACGCCAGCAAATTCGAGTACAACAATTTGATACAAGGTACATTGCTTCATAAGATAAAGGCTAAAGCAACCTATACACAATTTCCTATCACTATTTCAAATTTTCCTATAGACAGTTTCAAACTTTCTTATACACAATTTCTTGATTAATAACTAAGCAACATTAAAATTAAAATAATAGCAATAAAGAAAATAAGAAAAAAAGAATACAGGAAACCACAATTTAACACGGTACTATACAAGAGATAAAAAAATAAACAACAAAGTCGCGGCTAGCATACAGGGACGAGTATTTACAATAAATAGTTAGTATGCATAGGACAAAAACCATATAATAGCAAGATGAAAATCAGTTTATGTATCGTAAACAGCTATAGTCATTTGAGACAAATGACAAAAAAGCGCTAGTTAATATCAACGACCAGAGTTATTGCCGAATGACCAATCTGAGTTCAGGAAGACATCATGATGAATAGATTGCTGACACAAGAGCAAAGTTTCTGGATTTTCGCAGGGCTGATATTCGAGCATTTGCTCTAGTAATGCTGCTCAGTTAGACATACCGCCAGAAAAATTCAAAGCATCACAACACTGAATGGATGGCTTCCTTCAGCGATATGAACTGTCTCTAAGAAGATGGACAACAGTGATCAAACCGGAAGATGCTGAAATGATTAAAAGCGCACTTGTTGGTGGCATCGACTTCTCTAAATCGCAACTCTTACACAGGATTGCTGTGGATGATATTGCAGTGTTATGGGTCAAAAGTCTCAAATAAGAATATAATGGCGCCTCGTAGATCTATAGGGTGCTTCCCAGGTATAGCTAACTTATTGGTTAAATATCTCTTCAACAGGTGGAGCTAGTGACGTTAAATTACGCACGCATGCACAGGAACCAAAGGAAACTTGCTTACCGACTCTGGTTAGTTTCGAAGAAGATTACTGTTTCGCCAAAATGGTCCGATATTCAATTGAAGATCGTGTTTTTTTATTCAAAACGTTTTATCTTTGTGACCAGAGACCTGCCGAAACACTCAGAAAGAGGTCTAGTGTCTTTAAAAATAGGACAAAGCCATCTTCAAGCATGTTAAAAGCATTAATTGCCAAGTTTGAACGCACAGGATCAGTGTCTGATGACAAAGTGGCCATGAAGACCAAACAAAAGACAGCACGGACGCACGAAAAAATCACCGCTACCAAAACAATAATGGATGAAAACCATAGAAGAGTTGAAACAAGCTATAACAAGTGTAATAAGGTCGGTTCTAACAGACCAAATCAAGCAGGTTATCGCGAATTTCGAGCAGAGACTTCATTTCATTATCTCCTCAGATGGCAAACATTTTGAGAAAGTCATCTTTTAATTTCCTTTATTCCCATGTGCAAATCCTGAAAAATTTGAAATAAAACTCTTTTTTCCGTTCAAAAGGTATTCAACATCTTCTTTGTCTATATCCTGTGAAGCACCCGGTACATTCTTCCCTCCTCTGGTTATGGAATGTACGTGTTTCTTGTATTTTGGCAATTCGTCTAGATGGTATGAAAGCTCCGCTTCTTATCATCACTAAGGGTAAGAAAGATAAGAGTGAAAGTGTTCCAGGCATTTATGTTTTTGAGACCGCAAAGGTGTGGTGGCACAAACAACCACAAGAAAGTGGACATACTCTAAAAAATAAGTCCTGCTGCGTCTTTTGAAGCAAAAATTAATGTAAGACTGGGTCTTATTTTCAGAGAAATACGGTAAGAATCTTACAGCTCCAAGCGGTAAAAGGTATCGCAAAGGTGTGATTACACAAGCTACCAGGAGGTGGGCATGCTTTAAAAATAAGCCCTGCTGCGTCTTTTGGAGCAAACATTATCGTAAGACTGGGTATTATTTTCAGTGCGAGTGGCAAAATGACACACGTAGAAGTGAAATGTGTTAATTGGTCAATAAAGAAAAATTCGATTACACCTTTTTCACTATTGAATTTCTATGATATTAATCACACACTTCGTGTATTATTTTCGAGCAACTTCTTGCATATTTAAAATAATTTCAGCAGAAAATTTAGCAATAAATCTTATAATAAATGTGCATCTATTACTATTTGAAGCAGCAGCGTTGAACCTAAAAGCCTTCACGCTTTTTTCATCCTTTCTTCCACGCATAGGAACTGTACCACGAGCGGTACCGCAACGTTGCCGTGATGTTCGCTTCCATCCCTAACTACAAGGAGTTCTACGACGAGACGGACATCAACAAACAGGGACTGGAGTGCCTCAGGTTGCTCAATGAGATCATCTGCGACTTCGACAAGGTACTTCTTCATCGCATATAGACTTGATGGACTCAATTTCTTTTCATACACTTTTATTTAACCCTTTGAGTACTGAATTATTTGAAGATTTTTATGCCCATGGGACGGATTTAATTTGTCGCTATATGGATTAATATGTAAAAGTAATACATTTTATTTGGAATATATTTATATTGGTGATATAAATATATTTTTGAAACAGCATTTTAGTTACAAAATATATATAAATGAAACAAAATACAAATATTTATATAGAACAAGAACCAACTTAAAGTCTAATAATTTTGTACCGTGTGGTATTTTTCAAAACATGTCGGTAAATGCAAAGGTACCCGGCATTGTTTGCATTGCCAAGTGGTTTCTTTTCTTATTTTATGTTTATAACATACGCGACACCGTTTTGTAGGGTGTTTCTTTAATTCTGTTGCCGGAATATTCTCCGGAAAGTGTGCCCAATTTTTCGCTTGCAAACGATGTGGCGCATCGCTACTTGTAGGACGCCCACGGATATTATAATTTGGCAGGACCACTTGCGCCAATAATTCTTCTTAAATTCAGATGACGAGTCAGATTCGTCCACCGTAACTTCGCCCAAGTAAGCAGATCACGAGTCAGACTCGTCAAATGTACCCAAAGGGTTAACTTGATTTGTTTCAAGTTTTAAAAGATGGAATTTTGAAATCGATTCTTCACTCATTTCCTGATGGGATAGAGTTTTGGAATTTTGCCCACTCTTCTTGGTGACAATACATTATTTTAATATTTTCAGAACTTAATTATCTGTCAAATAATTAATATAATTAAATTTTAATTCTATACGAGTGGCACCACCTGGTGGTGAATTTGTGAAACTTGATTTCAAGATTCCATAATGTTTATAATAATGGATTATAAGTTAAAGACTAAGAAGCTGAAAATAATTAAAATGAAAAAATTCCTACTTTTCAGAGACTAATAAAAGCGTTTTTGAAACCTGTTTTTATTAAATTTATTTATTCTGATTAAGAATAATTGTACATGTTTTCACCCTGCAGCTTCTGCTGAAACCCAAATTCAGCCGCATCGAAAAGATCAAGACCATCGGGAGCACATACATGGCTGCAGCAGGACTGCAACCGGGCAGGGAAGAAAACGGGGTAAATTGCCGTTTTTATTTTTATTTATTTATTTTTCATAAAAGACCTTCGATTTCAAAGTATTTATTTTCTGAGCTACTTCTATCACGTATGCTGCATATTTTATTTTATTTTATTATATTTGTTTTAAAATTCCATATCGTCTCTTAACAAGCAACACCACCTACCTCAATTTTTTGAAATTTCAAAGAGGAAGAAAATACTCAATTTTTTGAAATTTCAAAGAGGAAGAAAATACT
>BGPR01005179.1:39542-62018 GCA_013235015.1 Araneus ventricosus | reverse complement strand
ACTCAATTTTTTGAAATTTCAAAGAGGAAAAAAATACTCAATTTTTTGAAATTTCAAAGAGGAAGAAAATACTAAATTTTTTGCAACCAATAGCGAATATTTTTGAGGTGGGATTTTTAACGTAGGACTACGTTCCTCCCATTGGGGTCTCGGGAAGGAATTTAATTCACACGCCAAAACGAAACAAAAAACGTTGTATGTGAGATCCTTTATATCTCGGTAACTACATATATTAAAAACATAACTAATGTCTTAATTTAGAGATAAAGGCTAACAGCAGAAGTAACAGAAAAAAATTGAAAATCGGAATTGTAGTTCAGCGACTACGGAGTCATAAAGTTGGGCAAAAAAACGCATGAATTGGTGACGCTATACTCTATATCTCGGTAACTACAAATGTTAAAAACATAAAGAATGCCTTATTTTAGAGATAAAGGGTAACAGCAGAAGTTACAAAAAAATTTGAAAATCGGAATTGAAACTTCGAGGAGCAAAAGAGTCACGAGAGTAAAGTAGTCCTACGCCTTTAACATCAGCGGCTGTTTTAAAAATGCAGCCTCCCGTCATTTTTTTCATATCTGATGCAAACATGATACCGCACGTTCCTACCAGCTGTTAAAAAATATTTAGAAATACCCGTTTTATTGGTTGCGAAAAATTGAGTATTTTCTTCTTTGGAATTTCAAAAGATTGAGATAGGTGGTATTCATTGTTAAGCGACGATATACTTTTTCACTAAAAGGCTTTTTCTTCCTTCTGCCTTGATTTTCATAAAAAAATGTGATTATTTTGCGATATTTTTCATCTTTTCCTACCTCAGACGCTGATGCTTGGGATCGACAGAAAATCAAAAATTCCTTGTCATTTTTACCTGAAAGAAGAAAATAAAATTTACAAATGTTCTATTACGCATCCAATTTTGACACCAAATTCATAGGAGAAGAAGAATTTTATATTCTATTACATCTCTCGTAAAAATTGCAGGGTATTAACGGAAAATAAACTTAACGGTTACCTATTGAAAAAATAGTTGAAAAACAATTTGTGCAAAAGCATTATTTAACTTAAATTACTACCTTTGCCAGTTTAATTATATCTATATATTGAATTTAAAAACACGTTCACAGAAATTTAAATATTAAGGGAAAATAATTCCATCTGTTTTGCAACAGTTCTTTCTTTAATATAGTGCATGTTCCCTTCCAATGGAAATGAAAGCCTTCCATCTTGATTTCAAGGAATTTACCAAATTGCTGGTCAAGTCTTAAGGAATCCCATGTGGAACTCTTTTATAAATGCACTTTTCAGTGTATAGAGTCTGTAGAGGTATTTATGGGGCTGCTGTTTCATGAGCTAGACATCCCACACATGCGCAATAGAATTCAACTCTTATTTAATAACTTCCATTTACAAGCTAAATTTTTAGAGTAAATATTTTCAATTCAAGCTAAATTTCTTATCCGCATTACTAAGATATTTGTATGAAATTCTCAAAAAATGCATGAAACGATACAGTTCCGCCCAGCAAATAAGCAAAGGCTCATCTTCATGCATGTGGGGGTGTGAAATAATACCAATCACCCCATTTGAAGTGACACGTCTATTCATTAGCACTATGTTGACAGAAAAGAGATGATGAAGCTGAATAATTTACAAATGATGATGAACTGCGTTTTAACATTGAAACTAGGTTTTTTTCGGAGAGTTCACAATTCTATCTCGTCGTACCACTGTCCTCAGACAATCCTTTCGCTTGACCTCCTACGTGCGGTCAGTTGCTGGGCATTGAGATCTGGAATCTTCCCTTCGCGGGAGCTAAAGGTAGTTGAAGTCTCCTACGCGAGAGTTTGCCATTCCCATCGGATCTCACCTCTGGTCTAAACTCCGACTCCGAGTGACATAGAGCCGTTACAGCATGAGTGTCGCTGCGCCATCTGTTGGTGACAGTGACAAATTCCACATGCATAAATTAGAACTAACAATGGAAATACAGTCGAACCGCGATATAGCGAACCCAGGATATAACGAACTCTCGGTTACAGCGAACCTTTCACATGGTCCCAACTGAAGCCCTATGTTAATAATGTATTTTCATACATTTACAACGAACAGCAAACGCTAGAGACTCGGTTATAGCGAACTGAAAATTTCTAAAACTTCAAACTTTTCACTTGCCCAAAGGGACATTCTTTACTAATTGTGCTCAAGTCAACCCAACTTCTACAAGAGTTACCCCTTTTGCATGAAATACTCTGGTTCAGAGACCACATTCCTCGCCTATTGTACCTTTGTTAGAGTCGCTGCTAACCCCATAAGTGGGGCAAAGGAACAACAGGCAAGGCTCTTTACAGTTTCTATCTTCCCTCCTCCCCCGGTGGACACCTGGCCTAGTGTCAACCAGGGAAGGGGGGGGCTTTCTGGTCAGACGACCCAGAGCAATCACGTGTTTTCTCTGCCATTTTTGTTTAATTGCTTAGCTTATCATTCTGTGAACTTTGCAGTGATCATGGCTAACGTTGGCAAGCGAAAAGCTTTTTCTATCGGAGCAGAAAAGCATGGAGTGAATACTTTTTCGCAAAATGAAATCGAACATTTCGAATGTTGTGACAACGATGTCATTACATCTGGAGAAGTGAGTGAGGAAGATATCGTGGCATTAGTAAATGAAAAAAACAACTCTATTGTAGATTCGTCTTCAGATATGGATGAAGAACAAGACGAACCATGACCTTAAATTGCAGATGCAGAAAAGTTTTAAACAATTTTTTTTGCCACAGAAAACATCGACGAATAATTTGTGGACCTGTTTAAAATAGTGGATAAAAAATTGACGAGTTGTATATGAAATCAAAAACTTTTCAACCAAAAATAACATCTTTTTTCAATGTAATGGATTAGCAAAATAAGTAAAAAAGGTTAATGTTTAGTTTGTTTATTATTGAGTATATTATTTAATACTTGGTTTGTCCCTAATTACTAAGGAAAATATTATGTTATTAAAGAGTTCATTATAGAAGTAGTATCTTAACATGTTAGGGCATTTTTTTTGCAAATACGGATACAGCGAACCTCGGTTGAAACGAACATTTGAGTCGGTCCGTTGAGGGTTCGTTATAACGGGATTTGACTGTAATTCGGAAGAAAAAGAAATGATCTTTAAAAAATCGCAAAAAAAATTGCAGAGAACTTGACAATTGTAAATTTTACTTTTTTTTTTTTTTTTTTTTTTTTTTTTTTTTTTTTTTGCTGAAAGTAGAAGTAGAAATTTTCAAAAGATTCCTAAAGGAGACTTTTCTGTTTCAGGATGAATCTCGGAAATCCCACAACCTGCTCGCCCTCACAGAGTTCGCCATCGCTCTCATGGCTCTTCTAGACCAGATAAATAGGGAATCCTTCCAGAGATTCAAGCTCAGAGTGGGTGAGTCATCTCCTTCATTAACATTCAGCAACACTGTTGGAAAAGTAATGAATCGATTCTCATGATAGCATTAATTCTTCTGTGCTCGAATATTCTTTAGGCTTTGTCCTTTCTCTTAATGTCCCGAATCAGTTCAGCTGAGAGTCGTTCCCAGTTTTGGCTCAAAATCACTTTACTCTAAGCTACGACACACCCCTGCGTCCAGAGATTGAGATCTCCGGTTTGCAGTTTGGACGGTTGTGCATAGAAAATCTTTATTGATTCTACAAAAAAAATTACATTGAGTTTAACAAAATGTTACATTGATTTGGTTTACATTATTGCTTATACTGATAACATTAATTTGTTTACAGTCGGAGCCTCCCTTACAGAAACGAGGTTACTATTGTTTTAAATGCAAGCTTCTCTGTAAAGAAACATATACAAACACAAATCGAATTAAAAATATATATATGTTTTAATTACATAGAAAGAAGTAAACATTTTAAGTTGTTAAAACAAATATTGTTATAAACGATGCTACTATAATGTAAAACTTTTTCGTTTAGTTTATATTGATTAAGACTTTACAAAAAAACTTAATAAGTGTTAGATGCATTGAGTAAACAATGATTTCATATATATGGATAGAAGTTTTTAAAAAATTTTGGTAGTTTGAACAATTTTAATTTTTTTTTCGCTCTGTTATTTAATTCTAAAAGATTAAACTCTACTTTATTTTTTTTTAATTATTAAAAGCATTGAAGGATTAGATTCCACACTTAAAACTAGACAATTTTTTCCCTTTCTCTCTTTTTTTTTAAAGAAATGAGTAGGGAAACTAATTCTAGACTCAAAATCACTGTAAACTTCACAGCTTTCTCTCAATAAACTGCTGAATTTGACCTAAACATAGTTCCTTTTTCTCAAATATTCAGTATTTCTTTTAACCACTTGCATTAAAATGATGAGTCAGACATGTGCATCGAATTATAGAATGTTTGATATTTAAATCTGTATTTAAGTTAAAGTATCAATTAATACAAAAGACAAACATCACTTGGTCACTACTATTTCAGGCGTACTTTATGTTCTTATATGGATGGAAATAACAATAAATGTCAAAATTAAAATGTTGCATCTAATTGGGAGTTCAAATAAATTCGCGGTTCAAGAAGTTAAATCTTCAGCAAACACATTTCTTAATATAATGTGAACCAGAAAACAACCACATGAAACATTTTCAGAAATTTAAGATTCAGATTGAATGAATCACCATTTCTGATAAAATAAAACGTACCGGTTTGCTTTTTCCCAAATAATGGCTTTATCAAACGTATTCCTTGTCTTTGACAAACAATATTCCTTCCTCGTGCTGTTCTGACCCAAATCAACCGAGAGCATTTTCCGAGATTTTCTTTGTTCAATTGATTCAATTCTCTTTCAAATATTATAAAATATTTTGCCAATCCGTTTTATTTCTGCGTACGTTTTTAAATTTGAAAAAGAAAGTGCTCATAATCATTACTCAACCCAGTACGTACCATTGACATGAATTGTTATCGACTCTATAGTCTTCATTTTTCCGTACGTCTGAAGAAAGTGCTTTCTCGCTTTATTAAATGTACCAGAAGAGAAGGACTCACTCGACGTCGTTGCTCTTTCAGGCATCAACAACGGCCCAGTGATCGCCGGGGTGGTGGGGGCGCAGAAGCCCCAGTACGACATCTGGGGCAACACGGTCAACGTCGCCAGTCGGATGGACAGCTGCGGAGTCATGGGGAAGATACAAGTGAGTCCCTCCTCTCTCTCTCTCCAGGTCGAACATCCACCAGAAAGCCGAGGCTTTCGATCTCTTACGAAGACATGATCTTATTTGTTAAATGACTATATGACATTTAAAAATGGTTTCTTTAACCCTCTGTTAATCGCAATATCAAATGGATATGCATGTAATCCGCATCGACCTATTAACTGCTTTTAGATCATTACAGTTTAAATTTTTCGTGCGGAATACTCATTTACATTCTCAGTGAGATTAAGTATTAAAGTTATAAAGGGAAAATATAAGTAAAATAAGTGAAGTATATGCAAGTAAATATATATAAAAGTAAATGTAAGTAAATGCATATAAAAGTAAATATAAGTAAATGTATATAAAAGTAAATATAAGTAAATGTATATAAAAGTATAAATATAAGTAAATATATATAAAAGTAAATATAATAAAATATGTAAGCAAATATACTATAAGTAAATATAAGTAAAATAAGGGATTAAATATTAAAGTTTTAAAAGGAAAATATAAGTAAAATAAGGGATAAATATAAATAAAATAAAGGAAGTTATAAAGGGAAAATGATCAAAACCGGATGAACATATTACACTGTAGAGATGTTATATCTGAGAGATACCTTGCGACCTTTTAAGAATGAAAATGATTGCGTCAAATGTATGGTCAAATGGTATCTATGCATGTATATCACCTATTATAAAATCATTCTTTAAACAAATTCCTAACTAAATAATCTGCATATGGAATCTCTATAATCGAATGTTTAATTGTGATTCAACGGAAGAAGACATTTGATTCACAGGGCTCTTCAAAACAATTTCGAATCCTTTTAAGACTTCAAAGTTCTTGTTTCACCTAACGACAAGTAATGCTTTAACCCTGGAATAGTAACGTTCCTAGGCAGACTTCACATTTTGAATGGGAAAAGGAGTCAATTTGATTCAACGTTACCATTCTAGGGTTAAGTATGTCATTGTTAGAAATTCTAGAAGGTTCACCTTGTTTCAACGATTACAAACTTCTTAAGCATCGAATATGTTGCTAAGCTACTTCAAATTTACTTCACTCCTATAAGGTCCATCGGTTTGCCAATAATGTTGTGTTAACGAGTTATCTTGGAATGCTAATTTTCTTTTCATGTAAAATCATTGAATTAATTTCGGTTTGTTGTAAAGTTGAATAAAAACGGGTGCTAAAATGTGTTAATGGACTGAAATACACACCTACGTTATTGTCAGTTCTGCAGAGAAATATGAGCGACCCTGACAATTGCTTTGGAACTGCCAATGTCAACAATTCACTCTCATTTTCTGTTAATCGTTGCAGGTGACTGAAGACACCGCGAAGATCCTCATGGAGCACAACTACGACTGCGAGTGCAGGGGCACCATCTACGTGAAAGGCAAGGGGAACCTCACCACCTACTTCGTCAAAACACAGTTCGACAAGTCATCCGATTGCTGATTCGAAACCACCTGTAGTTCGGAATCAAGGCAACCCTGAGCGATAGACTAGTTCGAAAACAGGTCTCTCTCTATCTCCTCGAAGCTCAAACGACAGTCAGCGGAGGGGGGTTTGTCAGGACTCGCTTCTCGTGGCAGCACTGGGAGCAGTCTGGTGATAAGAGACTGGAAGCAAAAAAATTTCACTGTGTTATTAGTTTTTCAACAGATATCAGTCACTGTCCAGGAAGTGTGAATGATAGCAAATTATAAATATGGAATCGTGACATTCTGTATTCTGGATAAAATCAGTTCTTTTTCACAATTTATTATTCATAATGTTTGGCCGGAAATTTTTCAGCAAAAGAAAGAAAGATGGAATCGTGACATTCTGTATTCTGGAGAAAATCGGTTCTTTTTCACAATTTATTATTCATAATGTTTGGCCAGAAATTTTTCATCAAAAGAAAGCTAATTGGAAATACAGACACAAAACAGTATCCTGACAAAAACGATCAGTGAAATATGATTTAAAAGTTAAAAAATTGACCACTGTAAGTTCCAACATGGTTCAGTACATAAATTTACATATTTGGGAATAAAGATAATATGAATAAAATAATAAATAGCATTTACTACCGAAAATTCTCCTATTGTTTTCAACTTAAGTTCTTACTTTTTAATTTTTTATGAAATGTATTTTTCCGGAATTTATAATTAATACATAGAATTTCAGAAACAGAAAAAAAAACCGTCATCTTTGAAAGAATCATAATTTCAGGAAACTCTATCATTCCGAAATCAAAATGCTTTATTCTTGTTTTCCATTTTTTAAAGCAGATACTCGAATGAATACTGATACACAACTAACAATATTTTAAATTTTGCTTTAAAATTCTAATTTCTGAACATAGAATTTCTTTATTGCTTACAAATCTTAAAGAATGAAATTTAAATTCATTCAGATTCGTGGGGTTTTTTTCATTATTATTATTTCGAACAAGCATGCAAGGATCTCGTCACTTATTCAGAACAAGCTGTGCGAAGATTAAGATCCGAACAAATTTGAGACACAGTGGGATTTTAAAAAAAGACAGCTGAAAGTATTCTTCTAAAGACTGTTCGAAATTTCCCATTTATTGAGTATAAATTCCTATCTTTTATGACTTTATTAATTATATAATTTAAATTAGTTGCTAGTTAAATGCGTTGCAGGCGAATATGTTTTAACTATTTGGCTTTCATACAGATATTAATTTCCATTATTTGAAAGCGAATAGAAAGAGAAAAATCACTAACTGTGCTGTTTGAACTAAAAACTAGTGCAAATTGCAATGCTTGTATGACGCTTGCAAAGGAAATTCGAAATGATGCACATCTGTACTTCAATATGCTCACATTTCTTTGGATCTAGTACAGCGATTCTAAACCTGTGAGGCGCGACCCCTGGGGGGGGATAACTCTGAGTGGAGGGCGCGAACATATCGAACAGAAAATATTATTAAAAAATTGATTATTTTACTGAAAGGAAAGTAAAACAAAATACATTATGACATAATAAAAAATAAAATACACATAAAATAGGATTGCATCAGTACTGCACAATGTACAGTAGACTCCGCTTAATGTGGCCACTTCGGGACTTAAGAATTGTGATAACATTAACCGATTGATAACAATAACCGAATTGGGTAAAATCAACTATATTTTTATCCCGTCAATGGAAAAGAAACAAAATGGGAAACAAAACACTCACCTCAGGGCTATCTATAATTTATTTCAAAAATAACAAATAAAAAATTCATTAATTGTTGCTTGACGACAATTATTCCTCAACAGTTCTTTTATATTGTTCGTGCTCGTATTGGTTTTTTAAAATTTGTTGAACGATGCTGCACGCCGCCTTTCAAAATATCAAGGGCTTGCCTCATTTCGGCTTTCGTTGGAGGGTTTTCTTCAACACACTTGTCACCGTCGGAATCATCAACTTTTATTTCTTGGTCTTGCTTGCCAAATTGCCAGGTCTGTTAGCGCGGCAGCTACTGGAATGTTCTCGTCAATGGATATTCATTCTACATACTCTTCTTTTTGCATATCTTCAGGAGGTTCAATGACAATTACCGACGGTCACGTCCCTGCCCGCTAAATGGAAGACCTTCAAAGAGAGGTCATGAAAAATAAACCCCGAAATTCTTGGGATGTGTGGGGGAAAGTGGCCCCAAGATATTTCAGTACAAGTCGAGCGAGAAATTCTACGAATGTCACTCGCTAACGCTGGTTGAAAATGGAGGATCGGTTAATTCTATACTTCAAAACTGATAACATTAAACGACGTAGTGATCACACTAAACGAATAATTTTGTGTACATTTGAATACGTTGGTTCGGGACCAGAGGCTTTTGATAATATAAAGCGAATGATAACATTAACCGCGATCGCATTAAGTGGACTCTACTGTAATTAACTTATCATTACTAAAAATAAAACCAGTTTAATAATAATTATTAGTGACTCCTCTCGAAGCCGCGAGAATGTCCGATCTGGTGGACGTAAAACAGAGCAATAGAAACTGAAAGATAATAAGAGAGAGCAATTCTGGTTTTGTCAATGCAGCGGATCGGTGTTTTCCAAATATCAATAAATTTACTTATTCTTGGTAATTTGTAATTAAGGTTGTAGTGTAGCTTTAGCGTCAAAATACCAAAAATGCATTATTATTGTATACAGTGTTATTGTATGAGAGGGGGCACGATAAAAATTATGATTGGAAATTGGGTCGCAAATACTGAAAGGTTGAGCAATAACAGCTAGAATGCGTCAGTAACTGATACTGACTAGGAAAGTCACTTTTCTTGAACCGTTTTGTTTTTTATAGATAGCAGTAATAATGCATATGCTAAAGTTTTAGTTTTTATCTTTTCTTTTTTCCCATCGAAAGTCATTTTTCAAACTTCAAGATCAAAACACTTCACACGGAAATGCATTAGCAATAGTTCAGTGTGTGTGGAACCAGAGTGTACATAGCAGTGCCTACGAATCATTCTCAACATCAGATAGCTTCTTTATCTTTTCATTTTTCCCATAGAAAGTCATTTTTCAAACTTCAAGATCAAAACACTTCACACGGAAATGCATGGAACCAGAGTGTATATAGCAGTGGAAATGATGCGAGAGAAATGTTTAACACTGACTGAAAACAAATAAAATAAACATACGTTTCATGACAGGAAATATTTTTTTATTTACATATTTCTTTATTCAAAAAACCTCTTGGTAAACAACATTCCGTGTGAAGTATTTTTTTTATTTTTCGTTGTTCAACAATTTTCCTTGTACTTCAGATGTCTTTGTGTAAATTTTAACGTTTCCAAAAAATATTATCCCATTATAACATCGCGATTGTAATAAATAATCAGATGCATCATGGCGTCCAAACGATATCACGCGTATGATATACCACTGACGTAATTTACTACTTTCTATTGAAAAACGGAAATTAATTTGAAATATATGATTAATATAATTTAAAATTTCTCGGGAACTATTGATCATAGCGAGATAAATTTTATATCAATCGATGGCAAATTTTATTTAACTATTTTAGAGCTATTAAATTTGAAATTAGAACGACAATTACTTTTTAAATTTAAAATTACTGAAGTTTAGGTTCTCTAACAATGAAATAATCCTGTTTAACGTCTCGCAGTGCTAAGGCGCGAATTTTGTTGTTGGTGACGTCAGAGCGTTACCGGATCAGTGAGAGACAGATCTGGGCTATTATATTAGTAATAACACTCACCTTGAATAATTTCTTGATTAAAGAACATGATACCATAATTTCCGTGATTAAAATCAGCGATTTAAATATCAGTGTACTATTAGTAGAGTAGGCTAACAAAATTTTGAAAAAAGATTGCTTATGGAATATTTTTGTGTTATCATTCTTAAAACCGAAGCTGACAAATATTTATCATTCCGCATAGCACTACGAGCTATTGCTTTTGACAATATGAAAACCGATATTTTTAATACAATTTTTTTTATCCGTCTGATCTCATCTCAATCCGGTTGGCATTTTGGAATTAAACTTTATTTTATTTGTTTTCTCCGTTTAATTCGTTTCTAAACAAACGAAAGTAACAAAAGAAAAGTGACGTATTAAAGTTTTTGGCTTAAATATAAATAATACTGTTTGCAACCATTTTTTCAAACACAACACGATATGTAGATATTTTACACGAAAAATGAAGATCACTTTTGGGGTTGCTTAGCCCTAGTTTTCACTTTTGCATTTTAGGAAAAACCAAAGAACATATCGCAAAACTGTTCTATATGTGTTCATCGTTGTTTGATGTGTAGAATGCAGTGCTTAAAAAAAGTTTTCAAAGTATTTTTCAGTGTTTTAAAGAGATCTCACAAAACAAAATTGAATAATTTTTTTCTATGGAAAATAATAAGTATTAAAAAGTATGATTTGTAAATGGCACCCTCTTTCAAAATTATTTTTGATAGTGTAAATAAGAGTAGCATAGATAACTAAAGATATCTACATAAAATATGGCAGTGATATTTGTAAAATAATTATTAAACCAAGACAATCAGTCTTTTGGTAATAAAATGTTAACGTTCATCACAAAAATTTTAAATAAAAATTGTATTTTAAAAGTTCCAAAATTTTTACTCGTGTTTTTCTTTTCTTAGTATGTTACCGTAGATTTCATTTTTAAAACATTTTTTTTTAGAAAAAGCAACGTATTTTTGTCATGAAATCACTATAGCTTAGAAGTAGAATGCAGAAAACTGTTAAAAAGTTGCTTTAAAATATACATGAAGCTTAACTACAGAATCAATGGCGGCTCGTGGATTAGGGCTGTAAAGCTGCAGTCCTCCCTGGAATTATTTTATAAGCTTGTATTTCCATTTTTATTCTTATTTGATTACTTTTCCTCTATGAGCGTTCAATGATCAACGAAAATGGCAAAAAAGAAATAAAAAACGTAAAAGAAAGACGGAAAATCAATCAAAAAGTAGGAGAGACATATGCTAGAGCTTCATAGAGTTTTGCCCTCGCAAGGATCAAAATTCGCGCACTGAGTAACTCTGAGTGGTGAACCGGAGAAACAAGCAGCCCCTTCTCCCTTTGAATTTAGAGGACTGCAGTCTTTGCAGTCCGCGTTTGACGAGCGACTGCCCCTCGCTTCCTCATTTGGCTTTTCTTCGCTTTCTCTCATTGGTTCTTTAAGGATTTCTGTTTCATTTCATGTTGCCTCGACAGAAACGTGTCTGGTTTATTGCATATTCGTTTTCTATTGTTAGAAATCACTGTTCGAAAACAATTTAAAAGATAATTTTCGAAAATATTACTCAGTTGAATGTCCTATCAGGAGGGATCAATCATTATCATTAGAGGTTTCTAAGAAAAACTGAAAGTTGCAGACCTTCAAAAAATTCTATTTTCTCAGCCTTGGCTGAGCGAAAAATTCAATATAAAAAATGCAGGTCGCATTATGCCGGAATTGAACATTTTTCAAAAACCCAGTAACAGCGAAATTTTTGTAGCAGTACTTGTTTTAGAGCTGACGAGCCGCCATTGTACAGAAAGAAATATTAATTGCTTCAAAATAAAAAAGGTCTCTCAGTACGAAAAGTGTATGACTTATGGTTTATCAGAATCAATAATACTTTAAGCACAACTGAAAGCATAACGCTATCATGTTGTTCACTTTTATCAATTTTACTTGAATATATATAATGAATGCAAAAAAGAAGTTTTTGTAAATGTATATGAACCTATTCCTAGAAAAAATCTGAAAGGTTATTTATCAGTTTTGTTACTGAAATAATTGAAAGAATATGTTTTCAAAATTAGTGAGACCTGGTTTTCAAACGATTTAAAAAACGATATTAGACTTTTTGCTTCTTTTATTTTCCATTATAATCGTTTGAACTATCGAACCCCAGGAATTAGACACAACAAAGTTTACAAATATCGTTTCAACCAATTATGGAATTATCTCAAGAACCTTTCCAGAAAAGAAAAGGGTTCTCGTGGAAATATCTTACACATTTTAAGATGTTCATTATTTTATTATCTTCTTATCATTTCTAATTTTGATAGATTTTATTTTCGGTTTTACTACATTGATAGAAACAATTTATATTTTCGGTTCTTTTTTACTGAAAGAATAATTTTATAATTTGTTGTTGAATAAGTCATTAGACATGCACTTAATTATATTAAAAGTAAAATACTTGGAATCAAAACTTTCAACGTTTTTTCTCCAAATAAGAAAAACGGTTTGTGGTTTGTACCATATATTAAATAAAGTTTTAAAAATGAAGTCTACTGTAACACAGAATTTTAACAAGTATTTGTAGCTCAAATATTTCTTAACATGGGAAATTAGAAATGAAGTTATTTATGTCGTAATATTTTTTAAATGATCTTGAAAAGAGATTATTACCAGCAAGCCAAACAAAGTATTATACATAAAAACAATTTTTTAATCTATATTTTAGAAGATGTTTGAAATAAAAAAAACATTGCTAGAAGCAACGCATAGCAAAAAACAAATAATACGGAAACTAAAATGTATTTTTTAAGAGAAAGATTATTATATATTAAATGTGATTCACCTATTTACTTGTTGCTGTAGAGTATTTATATATGTCAGTAAGATATGATAAATTTTTATGCCAAGCGTTTACTGCAGAAGCTTGTGAAAAAATTTATATCGAAACTATGCTTGAAATAAAATCTGTTGTATTTCTGCTATTTCCATACTTTTGAAATGTTTCCTTGCAATAAATTAAAAATTATAAAGCAGGTGTTAATATGTTTTATTACAAATTGCAGTTATTAATTTTGATGGAAATCAAATTTTTTTAAACAAACAAATTGTGTTTGAAAATATCCATTGAATGTAAAGAAATGTAATAAATTTTTTGCATAAATTTTTGTTTCCTTCTTTCACAATGATGTTTGCACACAGTGTTAGTACACTCAAAGCGGCAGACTTTCAGAAACGAAAATGCTCATGTTCATGACATTTTGAGTGTTATGTGAAACCGTTTGTAAAGAAAACAAGCACAAATAATATTATATTCTCTAACTTGCAGTGGTGAATCCAGGGGGGTGGCTATCGGGATGCAGTCCCCCCCCCCCAGAGCTAAACCAGAATTCTTGATTTTATTTAAAATCACTACAACTGTTTGTTCTTAATTTCCCTATTAAAAAAATAATAGAAACGTGACAGCATAGCTTTCCGGCTTGACAGACTAGAAAATTTTCCTACTTTTCTAGTTATTTCACTTGAATTTGTAGCGTTGACGCGGTCGAAGACATTTTTTGTTTAGTTATTTCATTGTATTTTTTAGTAAATTATCGAAAGTAATGTACTTTTTCTATGATTTTTACTGTCAGGTGAGAAAAGTCTGTAAAGTTAAAGTGTTTTGGTTTACATAAGCCATGAGGTTTGACATTAGTCACGACGATACAAAATTTTTATGACCTCAGCCCCCCCCTCCCCCAACGCGAATTCGCCACTATTCGCTAACATGCTTTTCCACGCTGCGTCTTAACTAAGTTAAATAAAAAAATTTAAACCATTCCTAAAGAGAACGAACAAAAATAAACTTAAGGTCTTTGATTTGCTTAATCCACTTTGCGAAGTTTTTAAAACTTTAAATACATTTCACAATATAAACTTTTTTAAAATGTTCAGTTCCATTGTGTACCTCTTTATATGTGTAAACGAAGAATATTGATTTTGCAAAGTTTTAAAAAAATTAATTACAGCCCCACCTCGACTTACGACCGAATTTTGTTTTGACTGAAAAATCAGAAGTCGAATTTATATTTTTCAACATTATTTTCATTCAAACGGGTTGTAAAAATTATACATAAAACACAAAAATTCAATCTATGTTTGTATAATCTTTGTACATAATGTGAAACATACATATTATGTATTCTTTATTGTATATACTATAAAACCAGCGGGAGTGGTCTCCCCTAAATTTTCTTGTATACTTTCCCAAAAATGTGCTGTTTCCCCTCCCCCCGTGTGGATAAAAAAAATTGGAACTTACTGTAACCCCGGCTCAAGGACAAAGTGACGTAATCCTTCCGCGTGCACAGAGATTGCTACCAGTACGCATGGAGAATCGGATTAGAAAAATTAATTATGCAATTTGGACGCTTTTTTTATCCAATTGAAACGAAATTTGGGCACAGATCTATAATTAAAGTTAGCAACCGTCATATCAATTTTTATATGTCTAAGCCAAAGGGTTTAGGAGATATAATTTTTACAGGTATACGATTACACAGTCCGACAGACAGTCAGCCGTTCGACGGATTTGGTCCAAAATTTGATACAGACCTACATTCATGGCGATAAAACTGTGCACCAAATTTTATCTATCGAGCTATTCAAGTTTTTGAGTTGTAGTGTTCACATGAACGCGGACAGACAGACTTCCCGTAGACGGAATATGTCCAAAATTTGATAGAAACCTACAAATTAGGTTTAATTTCACATACTAAATTTCATCCCTATAGCTCTAATAGTTTTCGAGTCATCGTGTTCAGAGACAGACAGACATAATTCCAAAATTGTGTTTTTCAGGGAGGTCTAAATCGTGGAGATTCGTCAAAATCTCGAATTGTTTGACGATTACAATACTTTCCTTGTATACTTCGTATGCGAGAAAGTAAAAATACAACCTGACATCACGTTTTTTTTTTTTTTTTTTTTTTTTTTTTTTTTGTATCCATATATTCAAATGGTCGCAAGTCGAAGAGAAGGATAAAAAGATGTCATCCTTTGTTTTACTTCCTTTTATAGAACAACAACATTTCATTAACCTTCTAAGAGCACAACGTGTTTAATCTAATAGCTATAAAATCGCAAAAATAAGCTTTTAAAACGAATAATTGGATCTTTATTGCGTTTAATCAAGTCGCTGACATCCTAAGAATATTTTATCCAAGGTAGCTTAAGAAATTATGCACATATTTTATTTTTAGTTTAGTTATATTAACGTCCCGTTTTGAAGCAACACGAGGCCTATTTTGGGACGGACCTCGTAACTTTCAACCTCGGTCAGATGACGAGGACGATACTTGAAATTATGCACATAAACATGAATTATCTTCTTTTTAAAATGAGCATGAAGAACGGAAAAATACGGCTGAAACGCTTAGAGCAGCGGTTCCCAACCTTTTTGGTTGTGCAGACCACCTGTTGCGTAAAAAATATTTTGAGGCCCAGTAACCAAATATGCAAGTAAAAAAATACAAACACATATAAAACATTCATACAGGGTGTCCACTCTTATTGTGGTCCAAAAGCTAATTTCTAAACCGTTAGAGATAGACACATGGGTCTCAAAAGTTGCCGCCATCTTGGATTCTATCCCCCTTTTTTCAGTTTTTCTTGAATATCTCGAAAACTATTCAATATTCAAATTGCATATGATTTAACAAATTAAAGAGCGTACGATTCCCTCCAAATCGTACGCTCGTATAATGGATATCAAAATTTGCCGCAATCTTGGATTTCATGCCCTGTTTTTAATGTTTTTCAATATCTCAAAAACCATTCAATTCTAAAATTTTATATAATCAATTAATTAAAAAGCGTACAATTCCCTATAAATACATGTGTTTTTTTTTGTTTGTTTTTCTAGTCTTAATAGTTTCCTAGATAATAGGTCTCAAAGTTCGGCACCATCTTGGATTTCCTGCCCTCTTTTTTTAAACTAAAAAAAGAGGGCAGATTCAATTAAAAAAATTAAATTTTCAAATTATATGTGGTACAAGAAATTAAAGAGCGTAAAATTTCCTATAAGTGCATGCTTTTGTTTTTCTTCTAGCTTCAATAGTGTCCATGATAACGGGTCTCAAATTTGCAAAATCATAAAATCTTCTGCTTTTCTAAGTTTTAAGTTTCTGCTTCGATTCCTTTCTCACCCACTATTGAAGTGTCGCTATCACAATCCATCATTTCTTTATTGGAAATCAAGCGCTTCATTATTCTTTCTATCTAAATCGAATGAATTGAAAGGAAATGCACGCTTTTTTTTAAGTTCTTATTCCCAAGATTCTTAAAAATTTAAAAGGTTCCACCAAAGTGTGGGAAAATCTAAATAAAGTCTTATTTATAACACCGGAAAATATTCAAGCTCCAACAAAATAATAAATAGTATCATGCTACACTTGCTATTTTACACATTTGTGTCTTGAGTAGGGGTATGGAGATATTGGGAAGATAATTTGGAATTTCAAATGAAGTGTCGTTCGTGCCTCGGGTGGGGTTAAGGAGAAAAGGGAAAATAATGTGGAATTTCAAAGAAAGAGCCATTTGTGGCTCGGGTGAGGGTAGGGTTTCCCACGCTATGCCTGATTCATACTGTTTGGATATCGGCTTCTTGGAAATTTCGTGACAAATAATTAGCATTGAGTGGCATTCCTATTTTCAATCGGCAGGAAGTGTAGCGGAATCGAATCAAAAGATTCGGACCTTGACTCTGACCACCATGCTGCTGATGTTCGTCGTGCCTACCTCGTCATTATTGTAAACCAGCTGGTGGCAACTTAAAGATTTAACGCCAGCGGAGTATATCAGGACGTTCACAACCGAGAACTCTTTCTCTTTTTTACCACTTTCTTTCCAGGTTGTCTACACCCGGTTCCTTCGGTGATTGATGTTTTCTTCACCCGTGTTTTGGAGTCCATGGGCTTACCCTAACATCCTGAAGCGTCATGACATACCGTTTTTAATATTATTGTTTATGTTAAATAAATTGTTTTATTCATCCAGCAGCGCCTTCTGATGTGTGCGACTTACCACCCCCACATGCGCCACAGAAGAACTTAAAATTTCGCTATCTTTACATTGTTTTTAATACTGAATAATTGCATAATTTGTATGCTGAAAATACGATAGTGGTTTTTTTTTTTTTTTAATTTCTCAAATGCCAGACGCAGTTTTCTGTGTGTGTTTTCTATATGATTTCAATAATGTGTATATTTTCATTTTTTTTTCACTAATAAAAGTATAAAACGAACCAATATGCAAAATAATTCCGAAATTAAATTTTAGAAAAATTAACTTCATATTTAGTATTTAATTTTTAATTTAAATGCCGAGTTCAAGCTTTCGACTCGAAAAAGTTTGGAATGATATCTGCCTATGAAACGTTCCGCAGTTAGAAGCCTGATTTCATCATTTGTGTTCAGACTTATAACTTTGCAGTCAAATTGCATCCCCCTTATTTTGCAAACCTTTGAGATCCATTAGCTCATAAACTATTAAAGCTGGAAGAAAAATAAAAGTATGTATTTGTAGGGAATTTTACACTCTTTAATTTGTTATAAGACATGTAGTTTTAAAATTGAATAGTTATCGAGATATTCAAGAAAAACTAAAAAAAGTGGTATGAAATCAAAGATGGCGGCACGAGCTTGCCCCCAGCGACCGGGGACTTTCAGTATGTTAATCATAAGCCCCTCGAGAAAATTTCTACCAATTTTCAAAGACATATGATTTTTTGTTTTTCTTCAAACCATTCGTTTATTGTACTATCAATTAAGATTTTTTACAAATTCATCCATTTTGAGACCAATTATCTCAAAAACTATTAAAGCCTGAAGAAAAATTTAAAAAAAAACGTTTCTACGGAATCTCAAGCTCTTTAATTAGTTAAATCACATGTACTTTGAATATTGAATAGTTTTTTTGAAATATTCAAGGAAAACTAAAAAAGGGGAGGGTATCCAAGATTGCGTCAACATTTGTGCCCATTATCTCCGAAACTATTAAAGCTGGGAGAAAAATAAAAGTATGTATTTGTAGGGAATTTTACGTTCTTTAATTTGTTAAATCACATGCAGTTTTAAAATTGAATAGTTTTCGAGATATTCAGGAAAAACTAAAAAAAAAGGGAGGATGAAATCCAAGATGGCGGCTCGAGTTCACTCCTAGGATCGAGGACTTTTATTACGTTCATCATAAGCTCCTCGAGAACATTTTTATCAATTTTCAAAGCTATATGATTTTTCTGTTTTTCCTAAACCCTTTGTTGACTGGTTTACCGTGCGAGAAAATCCTGAACTAAGAGTTTTTTACAAATTCATCCATTTCAGACAAATCTTCTCAGAAACTATTAAAGCTAGAAGAAAAATAAAAGCATGTAATTGTAGGGAATTTTAAGCTCTTTAATTTGTTGTAACTTATAATTTAAAATTTAATAGTTTTTTGAAATATTGAAGAAAAGCTAAGACAGGGGGGGAAGAAATCCAAGACTGTAGTGAGATTTAAAACCAATTATCCGAAAACTATCAAATCTAAAAAAAATAAAACCATATATTATTAGAGAATTTCATTGTCTTTAATTTGATGTGTTACATATAATTGAAAATTGAATAGTTCTCGAGATATTTAAAAAAAGGGGGCAAAAATCCAAGATGGCGACAAACAAAATTGAGACCCATTATCACGGAAACTCTGAAACCTAAAGGAAAAAAAGAGCATGTGTTTGTAGAGAATTTTACTCCCTTCAAATTGCTTATTATATATGACGTTAAAATTGAATAGAATTTTAGATATTAAAAATAAACTAAAAAACGGGCAGGAAATCCAAGAGGGCGGCAGACTTTGATATCCATTATCTCCCACACTTTTAAAGCTAAATGAAAAATAAAAGTATATAGTTGTAGGGAATTTTACGCTCTTTAATTTGTCAAATCAATTGTAATTTTAAAATTGAATAGTTTTCGATATATTTAGAAAAAACTAAACAAGGGGGATATGGGTAATGAAATCCAAGATGGTGGCACGAGCTCCCCTCCCAGGATTGGGGACTTTTACTATGTTCAACAAGAGACCTCCGAGAACAGTTGTACCAATTTTCAAAACTATGTGATTTTTCGTTTTTCTTCAAACCCTTCGTTTATTGTTTTATCAATTAAAATTTTCTTCAAATTCATCCGTTTTGAGACCAATTATCTCAAAAACTATTAAAGCCTGAAAAAAAATCAAAGTACCTATCTGTAGGGAATCGTACGTTTTTTAATTTGTTAAATCACATGTAATTTGAATATTGAATAATTTTCGAGATATTCAAGAAAAACTGCAGAAAGGGGAGGAAATCTAAGACGGCGTCAACTGTTGAGACCCATGATCTTCAAGACTATTAAAGCTGGAAGAAAAATAAAAATAGGTATTTGTAGGGAATTTTACGCTCTTTAATTTGTTAAATAACGTGTAATTTGAAAAGTTTTCTAGATATTCAAGAAAAACTAAAAAGGGGAATGAAATCCAAGATGACGCCGCGAGCTCATCTCCGAGGACCGTGGACTTTTAGTATGTTCATCATAAGACCCTCACGAACATGTGTACCAATTTTCAAAAATATATTAATTTTTGTTTCTTGCAAACCCTTCGTTGACTGGACTATAGGGGGTGTCCACTTTAAACGTGGTCCAATGGCTAATTTCTAAATATTTAGAGATGGGCATGCTCGTACTTCCATTTGGAAAAATGTTCGAAATTACATAATTTATACTTATGAAGTCCATACACGTAATGTTGAAAAATTACAAAGTTAGCATTAGTATGAAAAACAGTGCATTCAACTCCTTTTATCGTACACGCACAAAATACTCAGTTATTTTTAGTTTAGATCTGAAATATTTTGTGCTTGTATGTACTCAATTAGAGCAGCTTTATTTAAGCATATACAGCAGGCACATCTTCGCAGAATCCTTAAATTATTCTAATGTACTGGCAAGAGAAACAAACACTCAGAACTGAAACCTTGCAAAAAATGTAGCGGAAAGCAAATTACGACATTGGCTGCAGCCATCAGTTATTTTCCTTACTTTAAAATTTTAATTTTTAGAGGAACAGTTAAATTGTACAGGACCATTTGGGGCATAATAGTATTGAAGATGTTGGTATTCCATAAGTGATATGTGTATCATAGTTCGAAACAAAGCTGACCCTGCAACGTAGCCAATAACACATATTTATCTACAACTTCTTTCAAAACACAAAATCCTTAACCTTATCCAAAATCCAAAAACCTTAAACGATACGAACGGCTCTCGTTTTCAGCGTCAAATATCATCGTTCGCGTTCTCTCTGCTCATGTTTATGGAGAACTCACTTTCAAACAGGATTGCCAGATCAAAATAGCAAAATAAGGCCAAACCTTCTTAAAAATAAGGCCAAATTTGACAAATTGATTGAAAACGTCATTTGCTACTAGAAAAACGGCTATCCTTCATGAAAACGAATCCCACTTGATAGGCATGTGTTCAATGTTCTATTATTAAATTAAAATTTAAGTGAAAGAAATTTAAAACATCCTTGTTCTATTCAGGAGCTATTTCGTTTGACAGCTGATTATATATCATTTGAAATGTGTAATATCAGAAATTTATTAAAAAACAATAGAATAAGTAATTAAAAATTGTTCTAAAACTCATTAACGAAAATAAAGCCAAAAAGACCAAAAATGAATTCAAGGCAAAATGAAAATTCCTAAAGCCTAGGGATTCGAAAAAAGGCCAAATTTCCATAATTTGGCCTTAAAAAGGCCAATATGGCAACCCTGCTTTCAAAACATTTCAAACAACATTCGTACCGCCATATAGCGCTCGGCTGTTTTACGAAATATAACTAAAATGTAAGAAATTACGAACATTCCAATCACAAATAATTTTGCAAATTATAAATTTAAAAACAAAGAAATGGCAATGAAAATAACACAGTTTAAGATTGCAATTAAAATAAAAACAATATAAGCAAGTACGGCCCCTCAGTATTATTGTTCATATATAGCGAAAACAAGTCACAATCTTCGTTGCGAACTTCATCATTCATTGTTTATTAAGCTTTGAAAAAAAATCTGATTATTTTGCGGCACCGTAACCAAAAAAAATTATAAAGCGAAACATCTTGCGCTTATATTAATGCAAGTACTTCGATTATCATATAGATTTTCAAACTTTTTTAAAGTTATCGCACGGTGGGAGTTGAAGAATAATATGATGCAGTGAAATATTTTCTGTAATTGGAAATATATATTGGAAGTTATTTAAATGCATCACGGAGCCTATTTCAAAAACAAAAAACAAGGAATATTTCGTCAGAACACATCGTTATTGCACAAAGGATATCGAAGCATCAAAATTCGTTGATTTTCAAAGCATTCGATTTTAATTCTATTCAAAAATCGATATTGGCCATTATTCCTGTTCCAGTTAAGTCGGATTTTGTTCCTATCATCTAAAATATAATTTAAAAATAAACAAATTTTATTTTAAAGATATTCTAATTTTCTGGCGTGAAGGAAATACGACTGGCAGTAAGGAAACCAATCTCATGGTTATGACACCAAGTCAACAACAGAAATAATTGGATTTTTATTGTATTTTTCTCTCATTTGCAGACATTTTTTAGATTAGAAAAATTTCCTTTAATGAAATTTATAGTAATAATTCAACACAAATCATATCTATTGAACACAAATCATACCTATCATATTATTTATTAGTATTTTCGAGCCTCAAATTTGACTTTTAATTAAATACTGCAAATAAAGTAAATTGGAAGCATACGTTAAAATGAATAAAAAGAATATTTTCATTCACTTTTTATTGTGTTCTTGAAATTAAAATACATGCAGACCAGACCAAATATATCTTCACAGAAGTTTTAAAACTGATTCATTTACATTCACTCTCTCATTAGAAACAAATTCTTTCAAGTCAAAGAAATTTTTGTATTTCTAGAATTTGTTGATGAAATTAATATCTACTTTCTATTTTG
>BGPR01005179.1:1368-39532 GCA_013235015.1 Araneus ventricosus | reverse complement strand
CAATGTACATCTTATTTGTGAATCTCTTTTGGCTACTGAAACGATAAATTCGGGTTTTTTTTTCATTTATTTGTGCTAAGATATCTTAAGGAAATAAATGGCAAATACTCAAAATCAAGTCACACATTTTTTATTAAACATGCAAAATTAATAAAAAAATTTCAACGATTGAAATAAATATATAGTAAATAAGAAAGCATCCATTCAGTTAGAATATTATCAAAATATTTTCTCAGACTATCATTAATTTGATTACGTATATGAGTAGAAATGATAACTTGGAAGAATAGAAGGAATACTAAAGTAAATAAAGGCGAATGGAAATAAAACTGCCACATTCTGAGATTCTATTATTTTACACATTTAAATCAAAATTTTGTAGAATTACAAATGAGTAATGATTCGCTTCGTCTCAAAAGTATTTATGAGTGTTGCATCAAAATAGTGATTAAAAACACAATCTTGGAGGGTAAAGAAGTGAATTTTTCAACTAATATTTTGCTTCCTAGCTTGAAGAATTAGCTTAAATTTCCTTACACTATCTAAATAAAATATAATTCACTTATGAAGATGCAGAAAATTTAGGTAGGGTGAATAAGGAAAAGATAACACTATTTTTGACAATGGCACAACGAGTGTTCAGGAAATAGTCGTGTTATTGTTTACCAGATGGCAGCACTACCGCTTGTTTCTTCGTCTAAGTGAGATTTGTTTTGTTTACATTTCGAATAAAACGTGGCTGAAAGCATGAGTGAATTTCAAAGACCACAACCGTCAACGAATTCAAGACCATCAAATTTGGATTTCTTCTTCATGGAAAGATTGATACAATACTCTTTATGGAATCGTCTTTTTGGAACGAACTTATACTGTGTCTAACTTGGAATTAGGGGATAACAGCCTTTGTTGCTTCAAATCTCATAACTCTTTAATTCAAATTAAAACCATCAACGAAGTTTCCGTTTCCGTTGCTGTTTCCAAAGCTAAATTTTTTTAATAATAAAATTTACCAAAAATGTTTTTATGAGTCAGAATATTTTTAAATGGATAAATATTGTTTAGCTGAAATTCGGTTGTCAATATAAGTGCACCTATCCCAAAGTATTTCTAGATTCTTCATTCTCTTTAAAATATTCATTCACATGTAGTTCACTTATACAAATTGTGTTCACGTCATTTTAATGGTTTTTAATAAGGTTACAATTTTTTTTCCCTCCTTCACACAAAGTGGAAAAATAATAAGTTTAAAATTAATAGATACAACAGGCAACAATTACTTATTGACTTAGTTTGATTTTTTTTTTAAATGGAAGAAAATGATGTTACATCTGATAATTGGATCGTTAATTGTAGCGATGATAAATTTTCAACAGCTCAAAGGATTCTAATGATATGTGAGAACCTTCTCCAGAAGAAACTATCTCAATGTATGAAATATTAGAAAGCAAGGGGGTTCCAGAATTTGAATGGCGACGACAATTCCATGAAATTAAGGCATAGATTTGTTCAGATCTCCATATTATCATTCTTATTGGTCAAAATAAGTCACATGATCTTCTCACGACGAATGCCACGCTTCAGTTAAATTCGCAGTTAAAATTATTATGCACATCGCAGAGCCTTCATTTATTCGATTAGTGATGTGTCGAATTCGTTCTTCGGATTCGAGTCCGGCTGCTCCTTCGGGTTCGCGAATTCGTTCCGAGTCCGAAACGTAAATGGGTTTATTGCCCATAATTACTGTAATAATCTTTATTATTGAACTTGTATTTTAATATAATTATGAATCATAATTAATAACATTAAAATTTTAATTAGATAATTAATTATATTAATATTGAAATTAATGAATAATTTTGATTGATAATTATAATTAATTATATTGATATTAATTTTAATGAATAATTTTGATTAAAAATTATAATGAATGATATTGATGATAATTTTAATAATTAATTTTAATTACTAATTATATTTTTAATTAACATTTCTGTTAATTATTTAAAATTTCGTTAGTGAATTTAATGAAACTTTGCAAGAATCTTCAGTATTTTGATACGCTTTGAATTTCTATTTTCTGATTTGGACTTCCCATGAATGTCATTTAATTTGTTGGAAACAATATATTTACTGAAGCGTTCAGTAATGAAATTTCGGATCAGATTTCTTTCTAATTAAATATAAAGTCACCCGATCCTAATGAGCTCCATATAGTAAAAAATCTTTTAATCATCATCAAGGAATATAAAACAACTCTTTGCAGTTATCAAAGATCCACTGCTGTTAAAATCTGTTATTAACTATATTAACAAAATGTAATTTTTTAGTAAATTCCTGTCAGTTGAACTGATTACTTTTAAATTTTGAGCAAACTATAAATGTCATTTAAATATACCGGACGAGTCACGTGCATACGTGGCTTGGTCGGGAGAACGTCGTGTTACGAACCCTATTGTCTGTCAAACAACTTGTCCCGAAGGAACCTCATTATGGCATAAATCGCTTTATCCAGTCTTTGAACACTTTTGCGCTGCAAATAAATATATTTTAGTGTCTTGTGCATGCATTCAATGTGTATGTTAATATTTAAACCTGCATGCAATCTAAAGCAGTAAGCCAAGGATTTTACATTTTTCACATAATGCTCAAAGAAATACTGTCCGAATTCTGATAAATCCGGATCAGCGGAGAAAGATTTCGATGCTTCATCAAGCATTATGTTAAATGCTTCTGCATCAGTCTCTGTAAGTAAAGTTCTTACTGTTTTACTTTAAGGTTCTTACTGCTTGGTCGGGTGAACGTCGTGTTACGAACACTATTGACATGGGTTTGAACCTCACTAAGTATAGTTTCTGCAAGGTTAATGTTTCATAAGTTTTAATTTCTGATTTTCTCTTAAAAGGTATTTTTTATAATATATATTCCGCATTTTATATTATTTTACTCTTTATTTCCAAACTTTAATTTATTATTAGATAAATTTTAAATAATTCCTTAAACTTATATATAAGTATGGAGGAACTCTAAGTTAGAATAGGAATTATTTAAAATTTATCTAATAATAAATCGGGTTTGGAAATAAAGAGTAATATGAAATAAAATGCTGAAAATATATCATGAAATAACTTTTTAAAGAGAATATCCGAAACAAACATTGTTCAGCAAACAACATTGAAACATTTTCAAAACATTGTTTTGCACCTACCATGCCCGTTGAGATTCGAAACCGTGTCAGTATGGTTCAAAACATGGCGTTCTACCGACCTTGCCACGGAAACATGTGGTGACGGCAGCATACTTAAATGAAGTGTTCAAAACCGAAAGGTATAAAAAGAATTTTGGATGTCCTTTAGATTACCCACATGGAAAAAATATTATCTCTTAATAATTTCTAAAATGCGTACCTATTTGTTGACTTATCTTAAACTTTTATACCAAAAATTCTTGACCGTCTGAAAAAAGTACAGACTCAAATTTTTCTCTTAAATAGATTTTTTATCAAATCTATTAATTTCAATGTACCGAGATTCAACTAATGAAATTATTTTTGATACTGAAATCTTGAGTTAAGAAGAAAAAATTATAATTATTTTTAATAATTATTATTTTTAATTATAATTATTATGAATTCTTTTTACTAGCAACTCTTTTACTTCTCAAGCACAGAAGAATCATTGATCAAACCAACTATTCTACTGGTTCCTTTGTAAACAACCTCAGAAATCGATCTGTATTCACAGCGTAACCGATTGCATTCATTCAACGGGTCTATTCTGGTACCCCCGGTTGGGTTGGGAGACGTCACTTTTTCCGCACGTTAACAACAAGTGCGATTCTCGTACCCGTTTTTCCAACCGGTTGGGATCTCGATCGGTCGAAAAAATGACTCCGATTTCTCGCCAGCTCTGTACCTGGAGTAAACGCTATTCGCTAGCGAGAAGTGTTGTTTCGGTATCAGAACTTATCAAATTTTCGTTTAAAATGGAAGCTGTTAAGACGTTAATTGTGTTTTGAAGGGGTTTATCGGGATAAATGTAATCCATTTGACCAATCTGAAGAAGAATTTATCAATTACTTTAGATTTTTTAAAAAGTAGTTAAATCTTTTATCGAATTTAAATAATTTAATCTAATAATTTAATACGACAATCTAAAGTAATTAAATCTTTAAAAGTAGTTAAATCTTTTACTACTCCATCAAGATAGTCAATAATGATATTTGATAATTAGCTAAGATCAATTACATTTAAAGATTTAATTACTTAATATTTTCTTATTAAATTAAATTAGGGTAACATATTAACATTTTTTTAACATTGAGTGTGGAATGTCTTTCCTCATTCCGTATATATCATTATAATTTTTTTTATTTGGGTTTTAATTCAAAGAAATTTGTCAAATATTTACAAAGTAATTGCAAAATCTGACAATAAAAGAATTTTTCTTGTTCCTTGATAAAGATGTAATTTTTTTTTAATGTTGTGAAAACTTGCTGAATTTAATAACTTTTTTTCATGTTTTATTTTCTTATGTAATTGGAAAAATAAACAAATGGTTTGTAATATTAATTTATAAGATTTATTCATGTTAAAATAATTGGCATGGACAAAAGTTTATTACTTTTCCTCTCTCTAGAAAACTGATAAAATTACATCAATATATTGAAAAAAGACTGCAATTTATGTTCTATAAATATATAATATTATTATAAGTGTATATTTTGTAAAAGATAAATGGTTTAACCCTTAACAATGGACTTATGAAAGCAAGAAAGATGCATTATAATGCATCTTATAAGAGCGGAAGTTAAATCTTCCCATCTCTTGTCCTTTGTGTCCTTCGAAAAGATGGGCTCAACTTTCCCACTTAACATCTGTGGATATTTCTCAAAGTGATCCAACATTATTGCAAATTGGGAAGCAGATGTTCGATTCGTCATTTTCCACTATGTTGTTCTTTTGGCGATTCGAAACGAAACAAAAACAGCACCTTGATTTGCTGCGTGCGCAGCAGAAATACGTCACTTCCTAGCGTAAAGCGAGATGTTCGAAACGACCGAGGTACGAGAATCAGACCACTTCTTTCGGTCGAGAAAAGTCATTAACGTCCCGCGGTCGAAAGGCGAAACGCTCCCAACCCAACCGGGGTACGAGAATAGACCCGCAAATCAACCGAATCTTAGCATCTCCTGTTCCACGCGAAGAAACTTATCTGCATTCATGACCCCAAATGGTATATCGTTCATTCCAGAACAAAACAAATCATCTTCTAAGATTATGGATCCGAATCAGTGATTCTGAATCGGAATCATGATGCCGCAGAATCATAAATCCGATTCCACGGATTCATGAATCCGATTCTGCGTTTTCATGAATCCGAATAAGCGAATTCGTTCATTTTAGCCGATTCGTTCCTTTTCACAGAGAAAGAGAAACAGAGGTTTCACTCCCATAGGCGTTAATGGCAACTTGTTTAACATTGCATTCTACATAGACAGTACGCCACCTGTGGTAGCCCACAGGAACTAACCAGACTACGTCACACTCTCTGACGTCACAGTGACGTTACCATCGTCATGCCAACGATGTAAACAATAGTAAGTTATCCATACCCATCGTATGACAAATGCGTGTTTTATATTGTATTTTTAGCTCGTTTTTCAACGATTTTTGACTTTAAGAATAGCCGATTTATTTTGATATATTATTAATTTTCCAGCCGAATCATATAATTCTAAATTAACGAGTTTTTTTTTACTAATTGACCTTTTCTTTAATACAGAGATTAAAAGTAAAATATGAAATATCATTTTAGTATAATTTATTCGTTTCTTTGTAGAGTATCAATTATTTACAAATTGTGGATATATAATTTAAGAAGTATAAAATATTTTTGAAATTAATATATTTTTTTCTTAGAAAAGTTATTACAGATCATAATTTTTTTAAACTGAAGGAAATTAATTTTTGTTGATTATATTAATACTATAATATCTATTTCAAAATATTTTAAAACTTCAACAATAACATAAGATAAAAATAATTTTTATTCAGGATACAGAAAATTCATTTGTGATTTTTTTTTAAACTCTGCAGGAAATAGATTTTTGTTGATTAAGTTAATATTGCTCTGTCTCTATCAGAATATTCAAAACAACAATGATTTTTTAATGAATGCAGAATTATTTTTATTCCAGATAAAAAATTGATGGAATATAATTTCCTTTCAGGAAATTCATTTGTGAAGTTAATTTTTCCAATTTTTTTTCAACCCACCCAAAAAATTATATACCTTTTTTTGTTTTTGAACCAAGATGCTGTAACAAATACCAAATACTCAAAATAATCTCAAATTATTTTATTGAATAAACATTGTTAATTACAAAACATTGCAAATACATAACATTTCTAAAGAACACTGCCCAGAAACCACAGTGGTTTGTTTCATATAGTATAAAAAAACAATATTAGAAGGTGTAATAAAAATAAAACCAAGAACGGAACATAATGGAATGATCCTTAAAACACAAACTTTACACATTATGCCCAGCATAGAAAAATGTTCAGTTATGAAATTATAATTTTTGATTAAATAATATATGAGGAATTTTTCTTTTTTGGAAAAATATTTGCAAGCTTTAACACAAAAAAGTCATCAAAGATATCTTAAATATCAAAAATTACAAATGCTAAACATATTTCAACTTCTTTTTAGAATTTAAGTTAATTTCATATCGTTGTTCATAATTTTGATTTGGAGTTTAATCATTATTCGAACAAAAGGAGAAATTCAAAAATTTTCTCCCTCATCTCTTTGTTTTCTAGGTGATTATAAATAAGCTCTATGGTCACTTTGCTTGGAACAATGAATTTTTTCATATATCATCTCTTCATGAAAATAAATTATAATTATACAAAAACACATACTATTCATGCAAAATTGACAAAAAAAGTTTTTAAAAAATATTGTGTTGGCCATTTTTTAAGTCAGATTTACTAACATATTATTTAAAAAGTATTTTAAAAAACTATGATTTTCTAAATTTGAAGAATTATTTATAAGGAGCATTTTACATTCAACACATTAATGAGATTACATTTTTCCAGTAAAATAACCTCAAATATAAGATAACGCATTTTCTTCACAGTCTCCAAAACTTATAACATCCAATAATCAATGGAACTGAAGTTAGATAGGGTGCATGCACAACAATTTGGCATTTTTTAGATTATAGCCTTTTATGGAATAATAAAAGAACAAAAGAATTTTTTTAAAATAAAATATTGTTAGCATAAAGAGTGTAACAATAACTTAGAAACTGACTCATTGTAAAATATACAAAAAGTTCAAAATTTATTTTGTCAAATTAACTAGAAAACTGCCTCAGTATCAAATCATATATTGAAACTATGACAAAAAAAGATAATATGATGCAAGTTCATCGAATCATAATATGCGAGTTTCTCTAAATATAAATTATTTTACACTTTTTAGACAACTTTCTACGAAATCTTGGTGCATTTCATATGACCAGCCATCTTGAACACAATACAGCTCAAACATTGACAGACTGCCTATAAAAGCAAACAAATTTCTAGTAGATTCCATTTATATAACACAAACACACACAAATTTATTTTTTAAAGACTCCACTTCATTGCAATACATGAATATTATGAATAAAATATTCACCTTCAGCCATTCACAATTAATTTTCTTATATGAAGCTGTTTTAAATAAAACAGATCAACATATTTTGATAACTTTACTAAACTAGTATTAGTTTATAAGCTTATTAAACAAATTACCTACATTTTATTTACACAAATCAGCACCAATTTTTTAATTTGGATCTGGAAAATGTATGTTAAAAGTAAATACTAATAAAAATAAGAATATTCTTAAAAGGAATTGAAATTTGCATAAGGATGCTATGCTAAGATACTGAATTATTTTTGATACTAGTAGCGGTATGTAATAATAATAAATGTATTATTTATAATTTGCAGCTGTATTTCAATATTAAATTACCGATAAAAGAATCTTAACTTCTAAATTACTTTGACAATTACAATACATCATAGCAATAATTATAATAAGTTTTTCTGAGTGTAAAAAGAAAAGGTTCCATTAATATCTTTTAAATTACCAAGTCATATTGTGTAGCAATTAATCTATCAAAAGGCAGCACTACAAAAATTTAAAAAATTTTTTAAAGAATTCATGCACATTTCTGCCAGATTCCATACGATAGGCATTTTAATACGCTTCCACAATTGCAAAAATATAAAACACAATTTCATTATTTTACATACAAAAAATGAAAATAAAAATGCTTATTCGAACAAAAGAAATTTTAAAAAAATTGTCCCTTTTATCTTTCTTTTTTACGTGATTATTTATAAACTCTATGGTCACTTTGCGTGAAACAATCAATTTTTGACTTATACTAACTCTTCATAAAAAATAAATTAAAATTATGTAAAAACATTCATTCAAATTGACATTTTTTTAAAAAAATATATTGTGTTGGCTTTTACAAACATTCTACACTTTTAAGATAAAGTCTTACAAAATTATGTTGCATTTCATATGATCCTGAAGACAAAACACCTCCAGCATTGACTACTGCCTGAAAGAACAACATTTCTAGTAGATTCCATATACAGGGTGTCCAACAAAGGACTCCCTCATTTTAAAATTAAATAACACGGCAACGGAGATCGATAGAAGAACGAAACCAGTGATATGCTTAGTCTGAAAGCCGTAAAAATCTGATACAAAAGTTTCAAAATTAGTTATAAATGTTGCCGACAGGTGGCGCTGCAGGTTGTATTAGCTATTCAGAATCCGATAAGAAATCTATAGACTGTCATTGGCAAGCACGAAAAATGCCTATTTTGAATCGATTGTGATGTGATTGCAACGATTACTTGCAAATGACAGTTTATAGCCTTCTTCTCGAAATCTGAACTGCGATTACAACCTGCAGCGCCACCTGTCGGCAACATTTATAACTAATTTTGAAACTTTTGTATCAGATTTTTACGGCTTTCAGACTAAGCATATCACTGGTTTCGTTCTTCTATCGATCTCCGTTGCCGTGTTATTTAATTTTAAAATGAGGGAGTCCTTTGTTGGACACCCTGTATATATATAACACAAACATACACTAATTTATTTGTACCAATTTCATACATAAAAATTGTGAATGAAATATTCACTTTAAGTCATTGATATTTAATTTTCTTATATGAAGCTGTGTTAATTAAAACAGATCAAAATATTTTGATAACTTTACTAAACTAGTATCAACTAATATGCTTACTAAATAAATTTCCTTCATTTTATTTCTACAAATCAGCATGAATATTTTACTTTGTATCTGGAAAATGTATATTAAAACAAAATAATAAGATTCTTTTTAAAATTGAATTGAAATTTGTATAAAGATGCTATACTAAGACATTGAACAATTTCTAAAATACTAGAAGCAGTATTTAATAACAAATTAACTAGATAAGAGATTCTTAATCAGATCATTTTATTCCATTTCACAGTAGGCCTATGTAAAAAAGCTTGTTTTGGTTATATATGTTTTGGTTCCATATTACTTCATATTAGAGCAAAAATATCAACAATTTTCATACTATAAAAAAGAATTACTCCTTAAAATCAAAATTAGCTAAAAACGCTACAAAATTTTGTCCTTTAATATCTACAATACAATTATAAATGCATTATTTATAATTTTCAGCAGATTTCAATATTAAATTACTGGTAAAAGAATTTTAACTTGTAAATTTTGTTCACAATTAACAATGCATACCAATGGTAAGTTAATGGTAATAAGTTTTTCTGACAGTAATTAGCCAATGTTCTACTGATATCTTTTAAGATTATTTTAATTACCAAGTCATATTATGTAGCAATAAATCTATCAAAATACAGCACTACAAGAATTTTAAAGGATAAATGCATATTTTTGTCAGATTATTCTACATGATAAGTAGCATGAAGCAGCAATTCCACAAAAATTAGAAAAAAATCATTATTTTATATACAAAGCGAAAATAAGTCTTTTAAATCTTAGAAATTTATCATTTATTTAACTAACATTTGATAAATATTTTGAACTTACCGTTTTCATATCCAGGAATCTGAGTATCTCATGTAGAAGGAAGTTTAGCCGTCTCAAGTAGCCTCTATAGTATTAAAAATTCTAAATCGCCGTAATTCTAATAAAAAAAAATCAGTTCGTCATAAACAATCCGGAATATTTACCATGCAGCAAAACCACATGCCATCCAACAAAACAAAATAGTCACACTTCGGCTGCTTTTCGTTCGATAACAATATGGCGCCGTGTTGTGGTTTGTAGTTCTCTCAGTGTGTCCTGGCGTAGGTAGCGCTGCGATCGTTTACCAAAGTCCGGAGTGAAACCTTTGATACTTTTTCTCTGTGGTTCCTTTTGGTCGGAATCGGATCTTGTCTTTCCTTTTGAGGATCCGGATCCTCGGATTCGTACCGGAGTGAACGACGCATCACTAATGCCTTCTTTCTCTTGTTTCTTTCATTTTGCTTTGGGCGTTGCTGTCGTGAGGTACGTATTATTGGAGGTGAGTTCTAAGTTTTGTTAAATGCAAGTGCTTACTTGTTAGCTTAATGTCTTATTACTTAATTTTCGATATTTAAATTTAAGAATACTGCAGTTGTCGAATAATTTAATTTACTAATGCGACTTGGATAAAAATTATTTTCTGTTCCACGATCTCGTTTATCGCATGCATGTTTTCAACGTGTTTTAGCAATCTTTCTGAATCATCGCACTAACCGTCCAATCTGTAAAGATTATTATCGTAATTTGAATATATATTGTACCGGTTTACTGATGAATAGTTATTTATGTAAAAGGACATGGATATTGGCCATTTTTGGAAATGGGGCATCTTATCCCACTTCGAATCTTCACAAAGTTCTGTTCTTAACCAGATAACGTATCTGATTATACTCATGATGATCACATAGTTCAGCTGAGGTAACCATGCTGATTTCTTTTTAATGTCTTTCGCTCCTATCTGAAGTATAACCGCTTGTTAGAGAAATTGACTATTTTGGCTGATATCTAGTAGGATTTTTATTACAGTTCGAATGCCAAATCAGCTTTTTTCTTAGGATGATAACAACGACGGTCTTCTGAAATGGTATATGAGTGACATTTCGTTATCTGAAGATAATACTTTTAATCTTACGAAAGTTCTTAATCGAGCCCAGGATGTAGAATTTCATGCTGAAAAACTCGGTGTCTAAAAAGTGGAACTTAATTGTTTTCGTTACAAGTCGCATATCAATGTTTCCTTTTGTGAATATCTGCTGCTCTTGTCTTATACGAAGTGAACAGTTTTTCTGTTTAGTCACATTTTTTCTAGCAAGATCTGCAGTAGTTTTGCTCTAGCTTATGATGACTGCATTTGCTACTCTTGATTGTAAAAATGACGAAAAAGAAGTGCCTCCAAGAAAAACCGTCTGAAGCTAGTATGAACTATTTCTTTTCATAAAATTTTGTTCTTGGCCTTTAATCATAGGAAAGATTTATCTGATGATAGCTTCTTATATGGGTTATACTCATGATGATCACATAGTTCAGCTGAGGTAACTATGCTGATCTCTTTTAATGTCTTTCGCTCCTATCTGAAGTATAACCGCTTGTAAAGAAAAATTTACTATTTTGGCTGATGTCTAGTAGGGTTTTTATTTCAGATTTAAGGATATATTTTGTGGAAATTCATTTGTATTGGTTGTAATTGCTTAGAAACTATTATGCACCTACCTTGGTAAAAGAAGGTTCATCTTGAACTTGTCAGAAGGATAGATGCTATATACAAAGATTAACCCCACAAGATACATTTCAAAATAAATATATCTCACTAATGTTGAATCGACAATATTTTAGTAAGATTTTAATGCAGTAGGCTTGTATGACGAGATAAAAGTGACTGATTTACTGTGATATTTTCAAACATTAGCTCGATATGACTGCTTGTTTTCATGCACATTTCCTATATTATGTAATAAACTTGCATTTATACTAATGATGATATTATAGTTCAGCTGATGATCCATGCTGACTTCTCATTAAATGTCTTTCGCTCCTATCTGAAGTTAGATGCAAAAGAATTATTTGGATAATTGCTATTATGAGAATTTTCTTTTGGAAATTTGCTGTGTTGCTTTTGTGCCTAAGTTATGAGAACTTTTTAAATTGTTATGCTTGAAATACATCCATTGTGAATTGAATTTACTAGCATGTTTTAGCAGTGATGAATAGAAAGTCTCGTTCGTATGAACCTAGTGATTTTAAATTTCTTGCCTGAGCGAAGTTTGAAGTATAAAAAATTTGTGTTAATTTTTCTTATTGGTCTGTTTCTGATAATTATGTTGCATAAAACAGGATATGTGATTCTGGAAAGTATTTATTAATCAAGTACTTCAGGTTAATGATGACTTAACAAGCATATGTCTGAATATGATGAAAATTAAATGTCTGACTTTTTATCTGTATGATTACATCCTATTTGCTATGTAGAAAACCACATGTTTTAATTGCTATGATGTCTTTATGAATTTCTTCACCTGATCTTTTTGATGAAATGTTATTAACTGAGCAATACTTTATGACCAATAGTATTTATGATTTTATGGCCCTTATCTGTTTAATGATGAATGACTTTGTCAGTTCTGCTACTGAATGCAAGTGAAGACAAAATATTTCTGATGAATAATAAATGCTATGTAGTTTCTGTATACAATAAAAATTATGGTATTATTAAATTTATATTAGAGCTACAAATGATTTAATACCTTTCACTTTGGTCCGTGTTTCTGAATATTGTGATGTTATAGTGAATATGATGTGGCAGAAAGACTTCTTGGTATGATCGAAGATTCTGGTACACTTGTCATCAAGCTTGTAATGTATTTGCCAAAGGGTTGTCATCTTATTCGAGAGAAGTTTTTTAGATTGCCATATTTTTGGGTTGCTGCTTGTAAAAGCAACAGGACTAGCAACTTCGGCGACCAGCTGGCCCTTTTAAATTGGTTATTATCTTGTATTTTATATTAATTATAGCACTACCCGTTACGGTCTCGCATTAACTCGTGAGGGTTGGATTTAAAGAAGTTAATATTTTACTGTATTTTACAGATAGTGAAGTATAAAGGAGCAAATTAAACTGATCGTTGCATGGAAATAAAATTAGTGTCATTGGGAAAAGCTAAATTTTAAAGTGATTTTTGTATGACAATATGCTCTGAAGTTCTGGTGGGAAAACGTTAAAATTTAAGAATTTCAAATTTTGAAAGGTCCTTTCTTAACCACCTAAGATTTTATTTCAAATTGCAACTGTTTATTCTTAATTTTCATTTTTAAAAAGGTAATAAAATCTTGACAAAATTGCTTTCTGGCTTGACAGGCTCAAAAGTTTTCCTACTTTTCATGTACTTGTAGCATTGATGTGGTCAAAAACATTTTTTGGCTAGTTATTTCATCGTATTTTTATTAAATTATTAAAAGTATTGTAGTGTTTGTGATTCTTATTGTCGGGTGAGGAAAGTCTGTAAAGTTAAGTGTTTTGGTTTACATAAGCCATGAGGTTTGACATTCGTCACTACAGTACTGACTTTTTATGGCCTTGCCCCCCAACCCGAATCCTGGATTTGCCACTGCTTTGAGAACCTGGAAATTAAAGTGCTGTTTTATTTTTAGCTAGCTGATTACGCAATTGATATTTACAATTTATATTTGGTTTCGGTTTGTGATATAGTTCAGCTGACTACTCATGTTGACAACAAATTTAAATGTCTTTCGCTCCTGTCTGAAGTATGCATTATAGTAAAATGTTGATTTTGTGTTCAAGATAAGTGTTAGCAGATCATGGGGTAAATGAGTGATATTTTTTTTCAAAAAAATTCTGTTCGCTTATTATGATTCATTTAAAGAAAAATTCTTTACATTTTGGAAGTGTTTACTTTTTGGCTTTATAACCTGCAAAATTAATTAATAATTACTAATTAAATTTAATTTTTTAATTACCAATTTAATGCATAGAAGTATTGAATGTGGTTTATAGAAAATATTGCCACCTTTTTCCTTCCCTTATGGGAAGTTGGGTAGTAATTTTTTAACCTTTTCCTTACAGGAGATACAATTGCTGTACCAGATGCCATTGAGAATTTTACTCCCTGTATTCGACTGAGTTCTTTTGGTTTAAGTCCCTGTAGCCTAAAGATTAATTCACAAAACATTATAGACTTCTACATGTTAACATAATCACTTATTTTTGGTTTTCATTTCTTTAACAATATTTTTGAGGCCTATGTCTTTTTTTACTTGTGCATGAAGTATACAAAGAGGAAGTATTGTAATCAGCAAAATATTCGGACTTCAGATTTTGGCGAATCTCCACGTTTTAGACCTCCCTGGCCCAAAAAACACAATTTTGGAATTATGTCTGTCTGTGAACACGAAAACTATTAGAGCCAGAGGGATGAAATTTAGTATGTGATTTTTACTCATAATTTGTAGGTTTCTATCAAATTTTGGGCAAAATCCATCTATGGGAAGTCTGTCCACGGTCATGTGAACACTATAACTCAAAAACTTGAATAGCTAGATGGATAAACTTTGGTACACAGTTTTTTATCATCATGAATGCAGGTCCGTATCAAATTTTGGACCAAATACGTCGAAGGGTTGATGGTCTGTCGGACTGTATAATTGCATACTTGTAAAAGTTGTATCTCCTAAACCCTTTGGCTTAGATAATTAAAAATTAGTATGACTGTTGCTAACATTTATTATAGATCTGTGACTAAATTTCATTTCAATTGTTGTTGTTTTTTTTTTTTTTAAAAAAAACGTTGAAATTGCATATTCAATTTTTTTTTTTTTTTTAATCTGATGCTCAGGCGTACTGGTAGCAATCTGTAGACATGGAAGGATTACATCACTTTGTCCTTGAGCCAGCAAGAGTGGAATGTGTAAGCATCTCTCTGAACTCGATTCTTTACCTAAATATTTTACAATCGCTGTAATCTACAATGAAAAACTTTCTGATAGTCATTGCATTCTGGGTGACAGGACGCCGCCCTGTGCCTGACACCATTACGGTTACTGAACCGGTTGATTAGGCACAGGACAAAAGAAATATAAAAAAAAATCATTCTGGGTTGCAGTAGGTTCGAATTTTTTATCTAAGCAAAGGGAGGGGAAATGACAAATTTTTGAGGAGTATAAGAGAAAGTTTAGGGGAGGCCACTCCTGTTGGTTTAAAATTAGATTTTAAAAATAAAGTCTTTACATACAGGGATGAGATTTTTCGCTAATTAAGAATGTGCTCCTCCTTTTTGCGAGAAACGCTAAGAAAAAGGACCCTTGTGATTGAATTTTTTTTTAATAATCTGGATTTTAAAGTGAAAAAATTTTAAGTGTCCTTTATTTTTTCAGACATGACACATTTCTGCTTTTTCGGCATCAGATTTTATTCTTAATTTTTATTTTCTCATATACAAAGAGAAAGTATTGTAATTGCCAAAAAGTTCGAACTCAGGATTTTGACAAATCTCCGTTTTAGCCAACCCTGATTCCGAAAAACTCGGTTTTCGAATTATGTGTGTCTGTGAACACTGTAACTCAAACTATTAGAGCTACGGGGATGAAATTTGGTATGTGATCTTTAAACATAATTTGTAGGTTTCTATCAAATTTTGGACAATCTGTCCACGGGAAGTCTGTATCTGTCCGTGGTCATGTAAACGCTATAACTCAAAAACTTGAATAGCTAGATGAATAAAATTTGGTACACAGTTTTATCATCATGAATGTAGGTCCGTATAAAATCTTGGGCTAGATCCGTCAAAGGGTTGACTGTCTATCGGTCTGTATAATTGCATACTTGTAAAAATTATATCTCCTGAACCCATTGGCTTAGATAAATAAAAATTGGTATGATGTTTGCTAATATTAATTGTAGATCTGTGCTCAAATCTCGTTTCAATCTGTTGAATAAAAGGTGTCCAAATTACATATTTGGTTCAAAATGCACATTGCGACTGTGTGTTGGCGAGTGTTTCGCTCATTTTACTCAAGTTAGCATAGTTGGCATTTGACCTTGACAAATGAAATTGTAGCTTCGGATGTGCTTCAGAAATTTGGCAACCCCCTGAGCCTGAAAGTTCGTTCTGGACATTATCCAGATGGAAGGTATGATGAAATCTTGCTTTTAAATGTAGCAAGATTTCGTTCTCAAAAACTTTAAATAAAGTTTTGTACCTCAGCACGTGTAAAAATTGAGAACTTGCACAATTTTTTTTGTTATCATTTTCCTTTTACACATAATCATAAAAATGGGCGCAGAGGTCATTTTAAAATTATGACTCAGTTTAGGAAGCAAATAGTATACGGCACGTATGGAAACTCTAGTTCGAGGGGGAAATGACACCTTTTTGGGAAGTATATGAAAAAGTTTAGGGGATATAATAATTCTGCAATATTTTTAAAAATCTTGGGCTCTTTTTGTATAAATTTTTTTATTTTATTGTTGGATTAATTACTTATTTTACTTTTTGGTATATATGTTTGACACCAATTCATTATTTATGAAGTTCGGCTTTTTTTTGTTCCAAGCCTGTGTCATGTCTTTTTTTTATTTGCTGATTTTATCCCTGCATGTAATTAATCACTCACTCACAAGCATATATATTTGTATGTAATAATTTATCATGCTTAAGTTACTTAAAACATATTTCACACTTAAAATTTTCATATTTCTATTTTCAGGTGGGGGTTTCCCCCCTCCGATCTCGTCCCTGTATATATATATGGTGCTCATAACTTAAACTTTCATTAATACATATTTACATAAGGTTTGTTGGTGAAGTTTTGATAAAATGCTTTTTTATTTCTATGAATACTTTTGTCAGTTCTGCTACTGAATGCAAGTGAAGGTTTAAAAAAAAAATATCTGAAAAGTAACTTTGATACTTTTTTTTGTGGATATTGAACAGGAAAACCTAATTAGAATATTTTTATTTTTAGGAAGAAGTGAAATGGAGAAGTCTTTGGTATATAACTTGGTGATTGATTTTTAGAGACTTGCCTGTAATAGTTTAAGGCATTCTTCAAAGGTCAGTTTCCATGGTGTACCAAAAGTAACAAGACATTTTGAGTCACGTGGCAGTTGATGGAATCTTCTTAATTTCATATTTTCACTCTTGAAATTGTATTTTCTGACTAATAAAATATATGCTAGTGCATAATTGCTGCTGTATGCTTTTCATTAGCATGAAAATTAGTCTGATTAATATAAAAGATTATGCTCAAAAAGACCTTGCATTTACATCTTAAAATTGGTTTTGGAAAGATGATTAAAAGTAAGAAATGGTGGCATAGTTAATGGCTGTACTTTTATAAATGTGCAGTACCACTCATGGTTTTAAGGTTTCTACAGTGAGATGGTCTTTATTTTCTCATTCAGGGTATTTTTCAATTATGGAAATGGATCAGAAGCAAGGGTGCAGATATTTTGAATTAATGATGGACATATAACTGTTTCTACATGTCTTGGGGCAATAAGCAGTGGTGATGGGGAATTTAGGAATGGAATTATCCCCCCAAGTTACTTAAATGTTTTTATTTTGAAATCATTAATTTTAATAAGTTAATTATTAATATTTGCACACGTATTAATTTCGATTTTTAATTAAAAATTTCCATTCTGTTTACTTGAGATTAGGAAAATTAATGTTTAATTTGAGAATTTTCAGTATTTTGATGTAGGTGTGCAACACTTGATTTCAGTTTTCTTGTGTTGGGTGCTGGCTTCCCATAATTTCATTAGATTTACTAGAGGTTCTAAAAGTCTTGTCTGTAAAATTTTAAGTTTTTGATTTTTATTCTCTTCCCCCTCCTTCCAAAACTAAGTCTATTCTTGGACAAATTTAAAATTCCTATTCTAATCTAAATTGAAAAATTTAGTGTTGTAAAGCAATAGTATAAATATATTTTTGAAGACTTAAATTATTTCTATAGAGAAAAATATTAAATTGAACTGCCTGCAAATATTTTATGCATAAGTAACAGTGCCAGCAAAATGCTATCCATTAAATTTTTATAAGCTTTTATTCAACTTTAGTGTCTTGTCCAGAAATCTTGATTTCTTTCCCACTTCCAATCGAGCTACAACTTTGAAATTTAGCACAGTGGTGGATTTTGGGAAACAATACAATAGTATGTAAAAAAATGGCAATATATACCTATTTTAAACCTAACAAAATGCTATTAAAATTTTAGCCCTATATTTGGGTGATAAACCGAACCTATAGTGGTAGCCTCGCGTTACACCACTAGAGGACACACAATAGAAGGGGGAAGCCTGTGAATCATCCCCATTTCGGAGAGGGTCAGATCGGGAAAATGAGACTTTTGCTTTGTCTGGGTCTGTGTTGCACTTTTTTCAAATTCGAGATAATATAATAGCTCGCTGTGTAAAAGAAATATTTATATAGATGACGTGTATTGATTGATTAAATATTACAGATTTATAGTTTAGTTATATTAACATCCCGTTTTGAAGCAACACGAGGGCTATTTTGGGACGGACCTCGCAATTTTGAACCATGGCCAAATGACGAGGACGACACCTGAGCTGGCACCCCCATCTCCAAACTTCCATACCGTTGGTGTGGTGATTGAATCGGCGGAAGTCTAATTTCGCTTTGAACTTATGTCGAAAACAAATTCCTTGCCTACCAAATTGCGCTTAGTTTGCCAAATGTTGCAGTTGATTTTATACTCCTTTCTTCGCGACTCGTCTACTTGCGGTAACGCTGTTCAGGGTTTTTCTCGTGGCAGTAGAACAGTAGTAATGTTGGGGTGAGTTAGCTCCACTCCTGGGAAATGTTGGGTCGTGGCTGGGGATGGCTATAGAACCCCTTGCTGATTATTTTTTTCGGTCAATCAAGAGCGATTTCGTCTCTCGGTCAACGCGGAACAAGTTTTTTGTTTTGTTTTTAACTTGGGAAGTGATCTCGAGTTTTTATCCTTGTTTTTATAAACACTCGCCATAGCCCGACATCCTGAAAAACTGAACCACTAGTTTCCGACTTGCTAGTGACGTCACTAGCGAGAAAAGGCAATATTTTTGTAAGCGATCGCCAAATACACAATGGATGCCAAAAGATACGTTTGGTCAGCAATTGATTTAATTCAAGATCTGTTTCTGCTTGATAAAGTTTGAACTGTCCATTTGTTTTAATTTCTTACAGAGGCGGTGAGGATAGAATTAAGAATGGGTTTGTAAATATAGTGAATAGAAAAATTGTAATAAATTACTGCTAAATTTATTTAGAGCTATTACAAACTATGGTAATCAGTGGCGTTTTCGGACAAAATGAGGGCACAGGCACAAAATTGCTTTGAGGCTCCCTCCCCCTATTCAATGCCATATATTCTCCGTCGGTTTGGCACTGCGATGTACTTTGAATAGATTTTGAGACCCCCCTCAGCGTCTAAAGGTACGATGCGAGCGTCTATACAAAGAATGTACAGCGTGAAGAAGGGACACTTCCTTAGACGTAATGTTAACCAACGACCGCAGCGATACCTGGTGCTTGGCGAGGAATATGCTCGGCAGGAAAAGCAACTTCCAGATGTCTCGCTCATGGCCATTGAGGCTTTTAGATCGTTTTCCTAGCGCTTTTTACGTTCATAGAACACATTTAGTACGCTTTTTAAGAGTTTCACGATTGATAAAAATATAGAAAGAAATAGAAACAAAAATTTAAAAAGTTTTTTTTATAAAAATAAATGCAGAAAATCATATATTAATATTTTCCTAATAAGACTTGATTCTTTAGAAGAAATATATATTTGTAGGTCTAAATCGGTAAAATCAGTCAAAGTTTTTTTTTTTTTTTTGTATTTAATTAAAGGTCTAAATTTTTGCATAGCAAATAGAGTAAAAGGAAATCAAAGTTTGTTAAAATAAGTTTAAAAATAAACATTTATAATTACTACAAATACGAAATAATTTTCAAACAATTTGATGAAGACTGACACTTTATTCAGAATAAGCAACCAACAGAAATCAGAAGAAAACATAGAATACTTACATAAGTAAATGAAAATCATGACAAAACACATTTTTTTAAAAAAAGAAATATGTAATTCACACTAAAAAGATAACTGAAAAATAGCAATCGCATTACAACTAATTTGGCAATAAGTGCATTACTGAATTGTAGAATGAGTTTTGTGCATCGAAATTGGTGCAAGTCAAGTAAGGAATATTTACATAGCTGCAGAATATGCAACTTACACTATACAAAATACAAAAATTAAATGCTAAGCATAAAAAAACATTCAATTTGAAAAAATATTACGATACAAGATGAAGAAATATATTATTGAACTTTTAATAATTTTTCTACGTATAAACAACTTTTTACAGGATTTCTGGTGCTTATAAAAAGACGTCTTGCAAAGAGCCATCTTGACAAACATCTATAACATAAACATATTCATATCATTATCCTTCTTAGTTCTGTAATCTCTCAATAATTTTCCTTTTGCTCAGAAGTTCACAGCTTAACGTGGTCGTCTAAAAGTTTTTTACGTCGACTTCCAACACTAGATGTCGCTGATCGCAACTCGGCGAAGGCGATTTGCGTACGTATCTTGCTACCCTGCATTGCCTTCTCAGAGTTGAAAAAACGTTGTACGCATGCGCTCTGACTGAATCTTGGAAAGTTTTCTCTGTACATAACGTTGACAATATCATCAGAGCGCATGCGTATTACTATGTGGTTGTAATCGTATATGGGTAATTTCGTTTACGCGTGAATAAGCAAAGAGGGGTGGGTGGTGAATAAGCTCCTGTTACAAACCGTTAAACCTGTTTCCTTATCGCAAACAAAATAATAGTAGGATGCTTTACGGCAGGTTCGGCTACTTTTTTTTCGTACAAAGCCATTTTTAGAATTATATTTATCAAAATAAAATTTTTGAGACCGGAAGTCTGCAACTCGAACTGTGAAATATGCATTTTGAAAATTGAGTTTAAAATAATTTTTTTTTTGCTAAAATTTATTTAATTTTCCTTTTTTTAAGTTAACAAAATACACTGCAATTCAATTATCTATTTTGAATTTTACAATAGCCGTAATTATAATCATAAGATATAATTATTTAGTAAAAAAAAGTGATTTAAAACATTCTTACATATAAATTATCATTTTTCTTTCGTCACGCAGTATGCTTGGACTTCAAATATTTTATATGCTTAATTTGTATCAACAATAAAATTAAAATATATACTTAACAGAAAAGAACAATATCAAGTTTCTAATGAGATTTTGTTACTGAATTGAAGTTTTCATGACACCATGTGAAGATTTTTTTATCGTAGTTAAATTTAATTTTATTTTATTATACGTATATTATTTACTAACATAAAAAGAGTCGCAATTATGCCTTGAAAGAACCATGCTTTACAGAAAATACTTTAAAGAAAATTGGAAGTTCAAATCAATCCACATGTTGCCGGAATATAGAATGCAGAAAACTGGAAGGCACGCACGTTTCCTAGGCATTCTATTGAAACCCAAATGACAAAGTGGCAAAGTATGAAAGAAATCGTCCATTCGATTTTATAAGAAATAAAATTAAGTGCAAATCAAAATGAAATTATTTCCTTCCTTGATGTAACATGTAGGTTCACATTTTATTTTGTTTTCTTTACTAAAAAAGACAAAAACTTCAATGTGTGTAACTTTCAATTTACTTTACGTATTTTGAATAAAAGATTTTTTATGGCATTTTTATTTTTTTAAAATAACATTTGCATTTTTGAGGAATGCACGTCTTGTAAATAATAGAGCCTTATGATCTATTTCATACTTTGCCTAAATAGCATTTGTCATTCTATAGAATGGCTAGGTATTATATACAATGCCTATGGAAAGTATATAATAATTATCATATTTCATTCTTTGCCTAAAAATGATCGGCATTCTATAGAATGCCGGCGTTTCATACATTGTCAGTAAAACCTATAAGAAATAGAAGAGTGTCGTTCTCATTCTGGATTAGCATACATAATATATATAAAGAAACCCAATTCCATTGAAGATCCGTCGTGTATGGGGCCTGTTGATTATTAGTTTCAATCAAGAAAATAATTTATATAAGTAGCCACAAATGCTAGAATAACTATCAAAAATAATTTTCTGTACATTATATTTAATCAAATCTTTACATCTTGTTTAAATCAATAAATTTATTATTGATGATAATTACAAGAGTATAGACAGCGAGATAGATGGAGTTAACTAACGTATATAATAAGAGCACTACTAAAGAAATCTGGTTAATCGCAATGCAGCAGCAGCAGAAACGAAGGAATCCCCTTCTCCACAACAGAAAAAAAAAACTGCAATAAACTTCCATCCGTAGAGGAACTGTTTAGCTTACTTTCGACCTTGGAAAGAAAAATGCAATTACGCGGCCACAGGGAGGGAGGGACTCTTCACGTTCTAAAGAGACCCAATCGTTGTATTCAAAGGATATCCGCATAGGGTTGCCGAATTACTATACACACAGGATAAAATATCGGTTTTCAAAAAAATTAGACTTTTTTTCCATTAAAAAGAATCTTTAACTGTTGAGAAACTATTATTAAAACTCTTCATGCATATTTATTTAGAATTTAGAATATTATTAGAATTGGCGAGAAGCAGGCCGGCACCGTAAACTCCAGGTTTACCTTTATCTATTCATAAAGTCTCTTTCAGTAATTCGCCAACCAACAGACGCCTCGAGGAAGCCGTTGTCGTTGGCTGGTCAAAGTTGATGAAAATCAAAGCTTCATGACTTGATAAACTTTAGTTTAATTGAACCTAAAATCGAGCCTATCTTACGATCCGGTTTTTTTTACCCGCTTATTGGATTTAAAAAAAAATAACCGGTTATAACCGGGACAAAAAAATTAACAGAAAAAAACCGGTTAACCGAAACAAAAAAAAAAAACGGTAGGTTTCTCCCATCCCTTGTCAGAATATTAAACTGGTGGTCCATTTTTTTTTTATATTTAAACATTGCTGAATTAGATTCAAGGATCTTGTTGCTATCGAGCAAACCCCACCAGAGGAATTTAAAAAATAAGAGACGTTTCTTGAATGATTTAGACTCGAGTTTTAAACCCTCATAGGAAATCCCAGCAGAAGCAAGCGCAGGTCCACAGCAAGTGTTTTCTTGATGAGCCAGAAACGTGGAAAAGAAAACTGTATTACCGCAGATGCTGCATGTGTCCAAAAGATGCGGGCAGGAAATCAGAAATTGTGTGGATTGCGAAAAATCATACGTCAAAAGCACTGTCAAATAGTCCATATGTAGAAACTGCATACATTCTAATGATTCTGATGACTGCACACTCTAATTGTTTTCAAAATTAATTAAATAACTCAATATTCTTATTAATAATACTGTATAATTTTGATTATAATCCCATTTATATGTAAAAAAAATAGATTTCCCATACAAAATTAAATGATTCCAAGTTTTCTGAAAGAAAGGGAATACCTCTAATTTATTTATTAATTTTTAATTTATCATTTTTTTTAAATTATGTTTTACATAATTAATGTTATAATCTATATATATAAATGAGGAAAGAGTATGTGTGTGTTCTTTTTCGGTTCTTTATGCACCCCCACACCTTTGCACACATGGCCGCCACCAAATTTGGCCCAGTAATGGGTTAGCACAAGAGAGAGAGATTTTTTATTAGTCTGGCCCTGATTATAAAATTTCATTACAAAATAACCGTTTAATACAATAGTGTAACTTTTGTATCATTGGATAGGTCAGTTTTAGTAGTTTTTTCATGCAATAGATGGCGCGAGTACTCCTTCAAGAGTGACTCAGGGGAACATTTGTAAGGAAAACATCATTTTCAGCCGAAATGGCGTCGATTGAACAGAAAGCCCAATGTGTGCTTTGGTTGCACGAAACGAAATCGCCCATTGATGTTCAACGTGCGTTTCGACGTTGTTATGGACGCAGCCCTCCCGATACAAAATCAATAAAGCGATGGTATGAAAAGTTTAAAGAAACAGGCAGCGTTACTGACCTTCCCAGAAGTGGCAGCCTAGTCTGAGTGAAGCAACTGTTGAACTCGTTCCGCAATCAATTCACCGGAGTCCTAAATCAACTCGTCAAGCATCACGTGAACTTCAAATACCGCAAACCAGTTTGGTAAGAATTCTTCATAAAAGGCTGAGGTTGCATGCTTATAAAGTTCAAATCGTTCAGGACTTGTAACTAAATGATTGCCAGAGACGTGCAGAATTCGCAATTGAGATTCTCAACAGAATTGATGACGAAAACGATTACTAAAATCGCATTTGTTTTTCCGATGAATCCCCCTTTCATGTCAGTGGAATGGTAAATAGGCATAATGTCCGTATATGGGGATCAGAGAATCCACATGTTTCGGCACAGTTACAGCGAGATAGCCCTGAAGTTAATGTTTGTTGCGGCCTAATGCATAACAAGGTTATAGCGCCGTTTTTCTTCACAGAATAAAGCATTACCTCTAACGTTTATTTAGACTTATTGCAACTGTTCATTTCACCGCAGTTAGAAGAATTTCAACCATGGATAATGTTTCAGCAAGACGGAGAACCCCCACACTGGGGTTCCTTATTACGTGATTTCCTGGACGAAACATTTCCGGATCGGTGGATTGGAAGGGATGGACCAACACCCTGGCCTCCGCGCTCTCCAGATATTACTCCTCTTGATTTTTTCTCTTTTGGGACTATATCAAGGACAGAGGCCTTGCCACACCAATTGCTGACGTCGAAGAAGTGAAGGCTAGGATTCAAGCTGTTCTGTGTAATGTAACAGAAGCCATGTTAAAGAACACTTGGCGGGAACTGGAATACCACTTAGACATTCGCCGAGCTACCAAGGGGGTACACATTGAAATTTACTGAGATTAATGGTCTTATAAAAAATTTATAACATGTACTTACAATCTATTCAAGCAAACATATGTCTAATTATAATAGTTTGAGTACAATAAGTATTTATAATCAGGACAAGACTTTTGGTTCACCCTGTATATTGCATGACCAGTTAGAATTGTAGAAATATATTTCGTATTTATGTCTTTAAATTGTTTTAGGTGTGCTAACACCCCATGCACGTTCTCGTGTTACATTTTATAGTGCGCGTCCTCCCGGGTTAACCTATGAAGAAAAAATTTATATACATTATTTTTAAGGTGTTCCAATCGGGAACATTGACCACTTTCGATAACTAAGCTCGCATATGAGATATAGTTAAAAGTATGCGAGAATTAATTTTTTTCTCAAAAATTCAGAAAATTACACTTTATAATTTTATCTAGGTACGCCACTGTTCTCAATATTTTATTCAACAACTCGTTCTACAGTGATAAGCATTAAATGGTAAAAAAGGACATGGAACAAAATAAAGACGAATGGAGAAAAATAAGATTTTTGAAGCTATATATACTGGATGCTAATTTGAAAATCCAAGAAACTAGAATCCATTTCTGTGTCGTGATTTTTCTTTGCAACAGAAAAATCTGTTATTTTAAATCACTGAATTCTTTTGGTTTTGTTGAAGTGTGTACAGAAATATTTTATTTTGCATTTCGTAGAGATATAAAATAATTCTAAATTGTAGATCTCAATTCCCCCCCCCCCCCCCATTCATATGAGTGAAATTTCTATGCGTGTTATTTTTGTATGTGCTTTGATCTGTTTCAAATTTTTATGCATATAAAGAAGCGTGTTCCTTAAGAGAGAGAGTGTGTTATGTAATTTTTCTATGTCAAAGGCTTTGCAACAGCTGTAGAGGGTGGATGGCTTCCTTTGTTGCAAGAGAAGAAAGAGAACGCATTGTTGTTCCCTACAAACGGACTGTTCTTTGTTGTTGGGACAACGGATAGTAGATAGTGAATAGACTTTTGAAATCCATGATATGCTACCCTGGTGGTCCACGTTCGTTGGGAAGCGTCGTGACGAATTGACCCAGCTGGAACAGGTACAGCGTCATTTATTTTACTTTTCGTTGTTTATTCTACTGGTGATGCGACTCTTTTTGGCAGGATGGTGACATACAGATAATGGTTACCTAGGGTTTGGCTTGAGCAATGGGAATGTAAGAAATTGTAGGTGACGGACCCATGGCAAAATAAGTAGAGGCGTGTGTTTTTCTTACCAATCCAATGAGGGATGATTTGGGGAGCGTTTGTATCTTTGTTGGGGAGAGAACTTGCGAAATATTAGGCGAGTAAGTTTGGTTTTTTTGAAAAAATAAGAGGTGGAGAGGAAAGAAGGCAACAGTAAAAATTTTGGGAAAGGCTCAGGATGGCGGATTCGGCTGGCAACGGAAGGTGGTGAGACGTGGCCCATAGGAGAGATCGGTCGTTTACGCTTGCAAGTCTTTTAATATGACCACTTGGTCTCGTGCGTGGGTTCCTTCATACGATACGTTTTGGGTGCTGAGAATACCTGAATAAGCTTAGCGCATGTCTCAAATTTTAGACTGTATGACATTGTATAACTTTGGTGGGTAACCACCTTAAAATTTACCTTTTCAAGCCTAGATGTTATAGATTCAAATGTCTTGATCGCATGTAGAGCTTTGACGGAAGTAAGGACGAACGCGTGATTAATGTGCTACAGTAATCGGCATATCTGAAAACGATCTATACCAGCTACGTGTTTTGCTCAGATGAGTAAGAGTCGGAATGAGGCTAGCGAACCAACAGGGATAATTATGCGTATAAATCGCACAATAGCTCAAGGCGCATGATCTCAAAAAGAAGCAACTGCTCATATAGAATCCCCCCACTCAGTGGTGACTGTTCCTGTAGATGATCGACAAAGCTAAGTTGTAATCTTTTCCTATGCTTTGATGTTCATGGTGTTAAAATCTGTAAATGTGTGGTATAAATCAAAATGTAAAATTTTACCATATGTAAGTGTGATATGTGGGGCTAATCTAGCTATTTGATTTATCATAGTAAAATCTTGTCTTTATCACTTGATGTTGGAAGTAATTTTATAAACTTGGCTGAGGAAATAGAAAAGGATAATCCCTCTTTTGTCTGATGTTTAAATATTGTATAATGAATGATAGACAGGATTAGAATATTAATTTAACTAGTTGGGAAGATATGTGAATCCCATTTCAAAAAAAAGTAGAACCATCGCCATGAATGTCAATTGCAAAGCCTTTTGTAATATGATTGTATAATTTATATATGTGATAATGGTATTTATGTGAATGTTAAAATGACTATGCCTAGGATTTAAGTTGTTTATGTACTGCGGGTTATGCTGTAAAATTTGAGTGGTGAGACCAAAGCTCGATTATATATAAATTGTTGAGGGTAGAAATTGGTGCATACATGTAATTGTTTTTGTATTGGGAATTTGGAAATAAGTATCTGTAATGTTTATAATTAACCTGTAGTTAGACATTAGTATGCACATCAGTCAGCTAATTATCAATTTTCTTAAAAAGTGTAGTTGATTTAAATTATAATGAAGTAAATTAAAACCACTTTGGAATGAGGAAATTATCTGTAATAAATTAATGTTAATTGTAAAGACTTAACTTAGTAATTTGAACTCCAATACTAATTGGCAATGAGATTTGTTAGATATTTACAATAGATGACGTTGGTGCGAACGCCTACACACAGAAAAACCAGCCCAAACCGGAGCTGACTCTGACGCTCTTGAAGAATGTCGTCGTCCATCATTTCTATGTTTAAGTGTCGTTGCCTATTAAATTGTTGTCTGATTTAATGATTTCTTCATTATCATCCCGCATACACACCAAAATATAATATGGTGTCAGAAGAAACTTGCTCGGATTTTCGGAATCATGAATTCTAAATTCTGAAGAGAAAAACTCACTACCATGTGTCTGCCAAATTAAAACTGAAACTCCCAACGCTACTGCTGAAATCATCTGAAGATGATGCGAATGAATATTGAAACGATACGACAATTTGAATATGGAAGAAATCCTCCTGTAGCTTGGAAATTCTGGAAACATGACTTTGCTGATTTTCTGGAAGCTCTACCGGATATGCAACACAGTCCAAAAAAGGTAAAACAGCAGTGTTCCCACATGTATGCGGTGATGAACTAAAAACACAATACAGATCTCTGGACATCAAACCGAAAACAGGAGAAACTAAACTGAAATTAGAACAAATTATTGATGAATTCGACAAATTTTTCGGGGACTATAAAAAAGAAATTTTTGCTTCTTTTGTTCTTTTGGAAATAAAACAAAAACCGCACGAGAAATTTCAAGAATTCTACACTCGTCTGAAATTAGTCGCAGAAGATTGCAATTATGATAAACCAGAAAGAATGCTACGGCATAAAATAGTGCAAGGAATCAGCGACAAGCCCCTGCAAGAAAGATTACTGTGGGAGACATCAAGAAAACCGAAAACACTTCAAGACATCGTAATTGAGTGCAAATCTGCCGAACTCAGCAAAGATCAGTCAAAAGCGATGAACACCATTGATTGACAGCGAGAAGTCAATGCTGTGGAAAAAGAACGCCGTTCTGCAGAAAAAGAAACTCCTAAATTCCAAAGCTTTCATGCAAAAAATCAGATCTATCTTTGCAAGAAATGTAAGTTAGGTCACAATTATGGAAAATGTCCTGCTTACGGAACAACATGTAAGAATTGTGGTCTGAAAATTCACTGGGAAATTACGTGCAGAAATAAGAAGAAACAGCGATTTCCAAGAACAAAGAACACTGAAGGGTGAAAAGTATCATCGGTTAAAGAAGAAAATTTATTATCGCCTCCCCCGCCTGTCTGCCTAGCAATAAACAACCGAAGTGAAAGCCAATCCGAAGTTAATGACTGTACTTGGTTTCAAGAACTTTCCGTGGATGGAAATTTATTTGGGTTCTTTTTTTAAAAAGTTTAAGTTTACTTTGAAATAAATTAATTTTGAATTTTATTTGAGTTTCCTTGATATTTTTAGCTTCTAATTATTTTTCCTTGATTCTTTTTCTGTTGTAAACGAATAACTTTAAAATTCTATTTTATTTGCTCAATAGATGGCGGCACGTGACTGACCGATATTCAGTAATGAAAAACGTAAAAGAGCCAGAAAATGATTTTATGATTTTTTTTTTCGTTGTTTATAATTTCGAAACACCAAGTTTGCTAAAAAAAAAAATAAGAAATACCCTTTTTATACAAATTAAAATCAGGTTTCGTTAAATAAATAAACAAAAAATTCAAGAACTTCGGAGTCAAAGTTGTCAATAAACAAAAAATGCAAGAACGTTGGATGTCAAAGCTGTCAATAGATGGCAGCACGAGGGAATCGCAATCAAATTAAGTTTTTAATTAATATTTTTTTAACAAATTATAGTTTTGTAATTTCAATGGTTGAAACGGATTCCTTGGATTATTTCCTGCATTTTGGTACTTTCTGCTTGTTTCAGGATTCAGTGGTGCGTGAGAAGATAGCAGGACATAGATACATACGTTTGTTTACCTTCGATTTTATTATGCAAGACAAGGGTTAATATGTAAAGGTTCTCGTTTAGTTGTTCCTAATGAACCCAGAACTGAAGTTCTTGAAAAGATTCATACATCACATAGACGTATTTTCTCTTGTAAAATTAAAGCCAAAGAATATTTCTATTCGCCAGGTATAAATAATGATGTTGACAATTTTATAAGAAAATATGACTTGTGTCAAGAATATCAGAGAAATAATAATAAAGAGTGTTTAATAAATCATACAATACCTGATAGACCCTGGGGAAAAGTAGGTTGGGATTTTTTTTAATTAAGAGGTAAACATTATTTACTTATTATTGATTATTTTTCGAAGTATATTGAGTTACAACAAATGAATAGTACTAACGTATTTTCTGTTATTAACTTGTAGATATATATTTTTTAATTTGCATAAAATTTTATAAATGCTACGTAGAAACGATATTGTTTTCATGGTGTAATTAAAAATTTATACTTTTTGTGATTTAATTTTCAACAAAGTATTTTTCCAATTATTTTAGCAAAGAAAATGAATAGTTTTTTCTCCCTCGACTTCCTTCTTCATATTTAAAGCTTATATTAGTTGAAATCGCATTAGTAACCATATGAGTATATATATATATATATATATATGTATGTATTTTTTCTACTTCCTCTTGACTTTCGGGAATGTAACTGGTTTTGTTTAATGCCTTTTTTCAAGTAAATTAAACATTTATGAACCAAGAATTTTTAAAAATTATCAAAGGATAGAGAAAAATTACTAAATGATGGCATTGATAAAAAAAAGCATATTTTTTTCTAATTTGCGTTAATGCCTTTTTCTCTCTCATCACTGTATGAATGATTTTAGGCGGCAACCCGAAGTTACCTAGATGATTCCATTGCGATGATTACTTTTTCAACCTCTCATCCTCATCTAACGAGTCCGCTGGTGTGGAGTAGAAGTTTGAAGAAAGGTTTGTCCTCTTCATGTGTCCAAGGTTCAAAATTAAGGGGGTCTATTCCAAAATAGTCATGTTTCTTCAAAGTGGAAGGTTAGTCTAATTAAAAAATGAACTCGTCATTTGTCGTTGCAGAATTCTAGTCATAGGATTTTCCGAAACTAATTCCGATACTTATGTAACCCAAATAACATTATTGATAACATTTTTAGGTAATCTACATAAATTTTATAATTTATGGCATGGCTTTTGTCTGCTTCGTCATCACAATTATTTCAAATAAATCAATATTTCCTTGAAAGACATTATTACATCAAAATTAATTATAAAGATTTTGATTAGCGGTACATAACGTTTATTGAATTGTAAGTATTGTAAAATAATTTTACTTCTTGAGTTCAACTTATTAAAAGTGCCTTTATTGTTATTGCTTTAGATATTTGCTAAGAAATTAAACCGAAGAACAATAAGCCGGTGATATTTATTATATACTACCCACACGCCCAGCTGGTTCGCCGGGATTACTGCATGTGAAAAATTTCTAAAAAATCTTTAATGCGTAATTTGGTTTTAATGGTCCCCACAGCAAAGTATTTTCCAATTTCAAACTTTGATAGGTATATAATTCGTAATTTTAGAAGCCTTACTCCTGTTCTGTTCATTGTGTGTTACTCCATCTATCATCTCGCCTAAAACTTGAGCTTTAATCTGAAATGGAAAATACTTAATCCACAAAAAACTCAAAATTTGCTTGCTGAATGCAAAATGCTCTTAAAATATATAAAAATACCCGAAATCATTCATCCTCTGAGGTTTTTTTGGGTTTGTTTATGTAATACCAAATACCATTCATTATTTTTCAAATATCTTAGAGAATTTTTGCTTATTGATTTAAAAAAAACTTTTGTGCACGACAATAAGAAAGCAAAACTTCAAGTTGCATGAGAGATAATGCATTTTTATTCATCAGTTATATTACAGAATAGAGCAGTAGTATTTATAAATGTACAAACTAGAAAAAATTTTCATCAATGTTTACTTTTGAAGTTAAACCTTATCTGCAATTACCACAAAATTAAAAAAATAGATAAAAAATCAAAACTTTTATTGAAAATATGCTTTAAAAAGAAATCTACTCAATATACAAATAAAAGTCAAACCTTCATACCTTGGTTATTAACAATGGTAGAGAAACTCAGGATAAAATATTTGTAGTAAAAATGTATCCAAAATATTTTTAAAAATAGATTAAAATTCTAAAAAAAATTGCAAGGCACATAAATTGGTATATCTACATAAAACAGTCATTTTCATTCGCATTTATTGTACAAATTTATTTCAGGGAAGTAATAATTATAAAATAATAATAAAATACATCTTAATAATCTTCGATTACGTGGATTTAATAAAATTACCAATTGACATTTAAAAAAATTATTTCGGATAATTTTTTGTGACCTAGCCGACTTCTTTTATCTGTCAAGCAATTTCCAGTTTTGGAAAAAATTCGCTCACAAGGGACTGAAGTGGCTGGTATACATAGTCTGCGTTCCACTAACTTATATAGCCGTGGAAATCGCAGTTTGTTAACTGCCCAATACTTTAAAGGGTCTTCTTGGGGAGCTAGGTATTTATCTTTCAAATACGCATCCACCTCACTTATTGCTGCCGCATAGGCATTCTCTGGCTCAACATTTTCCCTGAAATCTTTCCACAGATCAATAAAATATTCCCCGCGTTTTTCTGGTTTTCTATTGTTATTTGTCGTTTCTTCGACAATCCCGTCTTTATCTGCGGGGATGTTGAAGCCAGCTATTTTCTTCTCTACGGCAACTTTGGCTGGCTGAAACTTTTCAGAGGTGAAACCTTTTCTCTTAAACCTAGGGTCTAAGAGTACACATTGAGCAAGTAACTCATTACTCTCAATATTCGAAAATCTTCTATTCAGCTCCTGTTTAAGTACTCTGCACATATTTTTTACTTCTTCTGGGAGGTTTTTTCTTCCAACGAAGAATTAACATTTCTTGAAAGAAATTGAATTAAAACAATTATTTTGGAAGCTGATACCGTTTTCTCCGAGCTGATTTCTTCGGTTACAGCATTAAAAACTACAAGAGCATTTATTGAGTGATCAATAATTTCCCACTCTTGAGGATTTAATTTAAATTCTTCCGACAACTGTAATAAGCCAATTGTTGAAAGCAGGGGCTCCTTATTTTTTTTAAATCTTGTGAGCATATCAAAAGTAGAATTCCACCGGTGACTACACCTTGTTTTAATTTTAACTGCGGCATTTGCATTTGATCTTGCATTTTGTGCAGTGTTGCAAGAGTGGTGGAACGTCTTTTGAAATGCTCCACTATTCGTTTTACCTCGTCAATTGGCAATTTTATCTCTAACAGTCCTTTTCTTACCACGAAGTTTAAGGAGTGCGCAAAACAAGTTAAGCTTCTAAAACCACTATCATGAACGCCTCCAACAATATTGGAAGCATTATCAGTTACTATGGCAACGATTTTATTATCAATTTCCCATTCATGGGAAATTCTTTAATTTGTTTGCTCAACTCCTGTGATGTGTGACTGGAATCCATTTTGGAACAGTCCAGCAGGAATGTCCTTAATTCCGTTGTGGAATCAATGAAATGCGCCGTCACAGCCAAATAACTTTCATTGTTTATTGAAGTCCAGCTGTCCATTGTCAAACTGACTGCTGGAGCCATTTTGACACTTCCCCTTACTTTACTCATCGTTTCAACGAAGCAGTTCTGCAATATATTATTGGACAGAGTTTTTCTCGTTGGGAGGTTGTAAGCTGGGCAAAGCATGTGGACGAAACGTTTAAATTCAGCATCTTCCACGAAGCTGAATGGTTGATACTCTTTAACAACCATTCTTAGTAGTTGCTCATCGAGCTGTTTATTTTTCGATACAGTCAATGGCTTCGTCATTTGCACGAAATCTCTTAAGTCCGCGAATGCCCTGGGAATTTTTTTTATGTTGTTTGATGAACTAGCCTCGCTCGTAGATGTTGAGGGAAGCGGAGACATGCCTTTTACTGCTGCATTCTCTCCTACCACAGAAATATCATCTGGAACACTCTGTCTTTTGATGTCAATAGGAATGGTAATATGCTTCGTCTTCATGTGACGAAGCAAATTTCCAGATGATTCTCCTGAATAACTCACAAAACAGCCACACTTTTCTGTCTTGAGTGAAATCTTCAAAATGACTCCACATGGGGCTGGTTTTTCTTACCGATTTCATTCTGTTTAAAGCAAAGTAAATATTTTTATAGAATTTATATATTAAGAAATTTTAAAATGCATCAAAATATCTTTCAGTAAGTAATATTTAAAATGCTATTCCTTCAACTGAGAAGTGATTATTGACCATAAATAATGGAGATAGATTGATTTTCAAATCTAGTATGATTCTTTTACTTCGATAGAGTTTGTTAATAAAAAAAATTGCAACTTTATGAAGGGAATTGTGACGAATGTTTGGCTATCACTTCGTTTAAAATCCACATTTGAGGGAAAAAAATAAAGACTTTTTTTCTTTCTACAGTTTTTAAGCCGACAGAATACAATAAGCAAACAGAAAAACCTTTTCTATAGATGAAAATGTTTTGTCTAAATCGATAGCATTTGATTCCAGTTGATCAAGTATTATTATATTTTGAAACAGCAGTTTCTGCGTAATAAAATTGGCATTCAACTGGAAGAAGAAAAGAAAGAGAAAACAAAAAGCGTACTATGTATGGTTTCAAAATATTAAAAAAGATAGTAAACATTATTCACTAACAGTACCCGCACGGAGCTGACCGTGACATGAATAAAATAAAGTTTTGAAAAGGAAAACAAAACAAAAAATAGTATTGATTTTGCACGTTTTAATTTCTCTTTGCGACAATGAGACGAGTTGCAGACGTTAAAAAAATTAAATAAATAATAATAAATTAAGACGTTAAAAAAAGATACAATGAAATTTTGCTCCAAGCCATGCTATTAGAATTTAAAATGCGCACCGGCGTTGCCAGAGACATGATTCTTGGAATATTAATTTTCAAGAATCATTTGGCTCCTTTTCAAGTCAATATTGGAAAGACATGTGACACACTAGGCCAATAATAATCCAGGAAAGAAAGAATATTTTCTACCGTGAATCTGCGAAGAAAATCTCTGAACCCACCAGGAATACAAGTTTAATAACAAGAATAATTAGTTTCAAATCAATAAAAAAAAGTTATTTCAGCCGTTCTGATTATAAATTCGGGAGAGATGTTCTAGTTATTACCTCAAAAAATTTGAAAAAAATAGCAAAATTACATTGTTGAATTTTCGGAAAAGCTGACTATTTTTTTAAAATTCATAATTCAGCAAATGATGTTAGGTGCTCAAAACAGATTGCATTAGAATGACAATTGTTTCTTTTTAATCAATGCAGCATCGATGTTTGTTTTCTACGATCATCAAAAACGATAACTACATGTCTATAGGTCAGGTAGATACTACTGACTACAGGCAGATTCGTCTGGACACCTTACACAAACATAAACACTTCCTTTCATATGAATAGATTTCTACCCTTTTTCGTTTAATTAATGATATTTGGAATTTACTTTTAAACTAATGTATCTTATTATTCAAATCAACATGTCATTATCGCTTTTTGCAATATCTGGTAAAAAAAAATTATTTTTCATTTTAGTTCTTTGCTTTCTTTTTAATACTGTTATTTCTCCGAAACACGATCGGGAAATCATGAAAGACATTTTTCACAAACTGCGTAAAGTTTTTTCTATTTAACAAAATATGCGAATTGTTTCAAACGAATTATTATTTATTTAATAAAAGAATGAAAAAATCATAAGAAATTAAATTTTGTAAACTTACCTGTAAGTTTTTTTCAATATCAGGAATTCAATAAAGTGATGTGTTGCACTATTCGTAGTTTAATTACTTATGGTAATTTTTGTCTCGAGGCAGCAAAGAAATTATCTAAGGATTTAAAAAAAATCATAAATGCAATAAAGGGAAAACATAGAAGATAAGAACAGAAATGGTGTTAATTAAATTAAAGTAGTACCCATTAGTTTTTAAAGTTTAATTTGCATTTCTTGTAATTCAGATTCTTCCATTTAAAAAAAGTTAAGAATGATAAACATTTCAATTTACTGTTCAGAAACGGATTCCGAAATTACCACTTTTGGATGATTTTACACCGGAAAGGGGTGTCAGGCAATGAGTCACATGAGCGCATTTCTGGAGTTCATTGTTAGATCACGCTCAGCAAAATGTAAACAACACCCTTCCATGCTTCACTTTTCCCCTATTTTGATGAAAATAACTCCGTCCGACGCATTCGCAAAAGCGCAGAGGGTTTCCGACTCCGTTGCTAAACAATAAATTATATTTATTTAAGATGCTTCTATTTGAAAACGATAAAAAAAAAGCATTTTATGGAATAAATAAGAATCAATAAAATGTTTTCTTTGTATTTTATAGCATTTAATGTCAGCCATACTATTTTCAGATGACTAAAACGTTTATTTCTCACAAGAACATTTGTATTTCAATATTAATAGTCACTGATAAATTATATATGTATGTAAGTGCATATCTTTTTAAAAGTTACTGAAATTCTTACTTTTAGGAGAAGTTCCTAAGAATAAAATATTGATTATAAATAAAGTTTTGCTTCTATTGCCAAATAATCATTGTAGCAATAATATTGCAAAATATGAAATTCTAATAATGCAACTTACCTTTTTCAAAACAGACTACTGTTACAAACAGCGACTGGATAAGAAAAACGAGAAAATTCCTTCCTAAAAAATGCAAATTATTAATTTTTACACCGCAATCTGTAATAAATAAATAGTGCCCTAGTTATAATAATTTTTTTATCCACCCCATTGTCAAATTTGCTGTCTTTTAAAATTTACCTGAAAAGTTAATTTTGCATTAAAATATTTTTTCATTTTATTTCTTTTTAAAATAAAAGATTTCAAAATTGCAATTTATTAACTATACACTGCAAATATTTTTATTCATCCACTACAATTGTAAACATCTTTATAAATTTGTAACGAATATAGGAAAAATAACACCCTGAAGCTTCCTTTTATTCAATTCTTTTGTGTTTGTAGTATTGTAGGCGGTTATCAGGTAGGCTTAATGCTGTGTTCCATAGTAATAATACACAGTTCATCAATCTAAATGGTTATATTATCAGGATTAAGTTTACATTAATATACTGAGCAATATTTACAGATAAAGATATGTACATTTGAAGTAAATCGTCATTAAATAGGTTTTTGGATGGCACATCGTCGTCTTTTGTCTTTGTCAGGGAAAGATCCACGTCGTTCACGCGTCTTCAACCGCCTCGTCGTCTCTCTTACTCTCGGCAGCTTGATTCCCTGACGTCACTCGCGATGGCAGCTCCATCTACAGGTACTCGGCTGCAGCTGGTGGCCCACAGTATAAAAAAGGCTTAGCGCAAATAAAAGTATTTGGCAAAAACATTTTGAAGGGAAATTCCTTCATGGTTTGTTTTTCATATATTACTACTAAGAATTAAAATCTCAGATTAAATAGATTAGGAATACAAATAGTGGAAGCGAACTTTGTTAAGAGAAAAGTTTATATGTCGAAGCCATTCCGGATTTCATGGATATCATAGATTTCATTCCCGAAAGAAAGAGTCAGACAATAATATAAGAGACAAAATTAATGATAATGATGATGTTAACGGTTACAATTTGATAATAGCAAATCTAAAATTAACTTTTACAACAGACCGCAAAAGGTTGAAAGTACGTTAACCCTCTGACAGCTGATTTCTTTAAAAATCTCTATTTAGATGCAACGTTTGCAAGCATGTTCGAATACCGTTGAACCAAGCGAATCGTTATTTATAGGCAAAGTTTTATTAGCATAGCATGATCCAACTCTGTAATAGTACTACGTTAACACATTAGCTTTCAAAAATAGCAGGATGCAGTAGAAAACAGAATTGCTTCCTATCTGCGAAAATGGCGGGATAAGTGGTCCAAGGGTTGAACAGGGATTACTACTTAATTTGAAAAGTATTTTATTTCTAAAAATTTATTATAAATCAAGTAGAATGTGTGTGAGAAGAACATTTCACTATTTGAATTTACAATCTCAAATTCTTATTTTTTTTTGTTTTGTGTATAATAACAGAATTAAGTTCTTATTGGAAAAAGTCAAAGAAATTTAATTCAAAAATAACGGTTTTAACATCTTTTTTTTTTAAAGATTTTATTAAAAAGTAATTATTTCTCCAAACATGAAACTTGCACCAGTTATGAAGCAATTTCAAATTTCTTCCAAATTCCGTATCAAAAATTTATGTCACTTTAGTTTGCAATCAGTGTACCAAATTTTCATAAAAGTATTAAACCTATGAATAACATGAAATAAATTACTATATTTTATGTATATATACGTCAAAATTTCAGTTTTAGTCGTTTGATAATTCTGCAGCACCAAACACTGTTATGTTCCTTTACACATTAAAATTTATTAGTGAAAATAATAAAAATA
>BGPR01005178.1:86274-98127 GCA_013235015.1 Araneus ventricosus | reverse complement strand
CTGATGCTTCGTTCAGGGTTACGTATTGCTTTGTATAGAAGATAAATCTTGAATTGTTTAAAAAAATTAAAACGTTGTTGCAGTTAAATTCAGACATTAAGACAGTGTGTGGTTGACTGACATACAGCAGTTGCAGGAGCGTGGTGTCTGTTCTCCGAACAGTAGATGGTGATGGGTATATAGAGTGTATGAGCCACTCGTAGTCTTGTGAGAGAACATCCGCTTTCCTGTTCATTTAGAGAGCCAAAAGGTTGCACGTGGGGTTTAACAGCGTGAAGCTTGTTCTCTGTCTCCATGTCCCCTGTCTCTGCCATTTCTAAAAAAAGAGATACTGTTGGATACTTTTTAAATAAGATCAAATGACAGTAGAATAGCTCTGAGTACTCGCCAATCTATGCGTGCCTTACTTCCCCACATATGCCCTGTAATGAGATGAATCACTAAACGTAACAAACAGTAATACATATGACTGATTTGTCAAAATTTGATGGAGAACTACAATCATTGATAAAATCACAGGCTCAAAATTTCATCCATCTAAGTTGCGTTCTTTCTTTATCATTAATTCATATGGACACGGGCGGAAGAACAGATGGGCTTCTCTCGAGGTTTCTATAAAACGTTGATACATAAAATTCATAAGATCGCTGAATTTCATTCATAAAGTCTTTCCGGTTTTTTGAAATTTATGCTTGTTCACAGACAGATGGACATACTTAAAAGAACAGTTTCCTCGGCAGGTCTAATCATCAGGCTTTCACCAAAATCTAGACGTCAAATTTTCTGGTGATTAAATTACTTTCTCTAAAACTAGAAAGCAAGAAACATTTTGTCTCTTTCTCTGAGCCACACCACACACCTCTTTACCCCAAAAGATGAATTTTTAAACAACGTACAGGCTCTCCCACGAGTTCCTATCACAAGTTTTCAGTAACCGAAGAAAAAGCGAAAATCATTTCTCAAATATTATATAGAGAGAGCTAAAAAAGCTAGGCTTTAAGTCTAGACTTTTCTGGAACACGTAGAATCAATCATAAAAGGTGGAGCAGTGCGCCTCAAGCTTCACCTAAAAACGCCCTCCCTCTTCTATTCGCAAGGATATTTCCCAGAAGGCAAAGTGGTATGGGGATTGTTGGGATGTAGGGTAAAAAGGGACTTCTGGGAATAGACCGTGCTAAAATTTTTAAGGAGATTCGAACCTCTATTCCGAAACATCGTAGCATGATAAGAATGTCTCAGGCTTCATTCGCCTGACTTTATATTTTTTTAATATACTCTTCATTTTAGTAATGATAATACGCACACAAAAGAAGTATTAAATACAATTTTTGATATTGAATTTTAATATCGTCGCAACGTGCGTGCATATAAATGCAGTAGCTAAAGCCATGAAAATTATTGTTGTAAAATATACTAGAAATTTTTTGAAAAAATTTATCAAAATTATACGGAAATGAAATCACAATTACTTGAAGGCTAATTGTTTCAATTTTAATGTACCCGACTATGTCCGGAAATAAAATTTTAAAAAAGCATACACAAAAAAGACGTTCAGAGGTAAATAACAAAAATAGGCTTAAATAGTCACAATTAGAAATAAAAATTCATACATCAGCAGTAGTTTTTGAAAATAATATTTTATTTCAAGTATTTTAATAAAAATTTCAATGTTAAGAAAAACAGCATAATTGAAAAAATATGGGATACATTTAATTTTAATTTCGCATGCGTACTTCTCAAACTATCTAGAATGTAGCAGACAGCAAGATAAAATATATTTTAATAAATATTTTATGAACATTCAAATTTGGCGTCATTAATTTTTCGCCAAAATTATCCTATGTTTCTAACTGAAAGTGACTATAAAACATGACTAAATAAAGTTATCATAAAATCTGCGATTTATTACACCCTCAAAGGTTTTTGATACATGTGTACCAAATTTCAATGAATTTTAATAAATTGCTTTAGAGATATCACGTTCTTCGTGGGCCAATTTTAGTAAAATTTTCATTTTTCAGAAAACGCATTTTAAAAATGTAACAGCACATTATTTCAAATTAATATCAAGGAATAAAATATTCAAGTCAAAAGAATAAAAACAAAGACTGTTTTAGAATCTTAAAAGTTGTGGCTTTATTTTTAGATCATAAAAAAGTTTTTGAATTTTTCTTCGAAATTCGCTTTTTCAACCTAGTTCGATACCTTAAAGTGGTGGAAAAGTAGTTTTTGCGCAATAACATTCTCCGAAGTTATTAAGAAAAAATGTAGAAATTTTGATTAATTTTTAATTAAAAATGTAGTAAAAATTTTGAATGTCTTTCTTAGTGACTACCTGAAAAGTAACTAAGTGGCGAATTTGGAAGCTCTAAGTTTACTGGTCCGAGTTCTCAGACATACTGCGGCGAAAAGAAAAGGCTGTCCTGAAGAGCGTTTGGAACCATTTTTATATCGCATCACGCAATTTATATATAGTCTCCAACCTATAAACATTATCGCAATTTATATACAGTCTCCAACCTATAAACATTATCGCGATTTATATACAGTCTCCAACCTATAAACATCATCATGTTAAATCCTTTCAGATGCATTTAGAATTTACACAGAGGAAGGCATAGTTCAAAATACGCAGCTTCAATTTAAGTAAGTTTGTGAGCTTTTGAGATGAAGCAAACTGTCAAAAATAGGAAAATGGAAATAAAAGAAAAGAGTGAATAAGTTAAGAACGAAATGTTCCTAATTGTAAGCCAAAAATGCAATTATCTACAATTATTAAATCAAATAACTGTTATATGATTTGCATAAATATAAAGACTAGACTTAACACTCAACTTTTATTAATGGTGTCGTGCTTCTTATTCACATTTGCTCTACCTTGAATCTAACCAAGTCCATGAACCAAGAATGGATGGAAAGTGTGGCGTTTTCTGTTTGTCAAAGAAACCCGGAGCATCAAATGTAGAAGTCTGACTTCGAGACTTTTAATTTTAAAATTCTAATTAAATGTATGTCAAGAGTTTTGAAAAAATTTACATAAAGACTAGACTTAACACTCAACTTTTATTAATGGTGTCGTGCTTCTTATTCACATTTGCTCTACCTTGAATCTAACCAAGTCCATGAACCAAGAATAGATAGAAAAAGTTCTAATTAAATGAATGGCAAGAGTTTTGAAAAAATTTACATAAATATAAAGACTAGACTTAACACTCAACTTTTATTAATGGTGGCGTGATTCTTATTCATATTTGCTCTACCTTGAATCTAACCAAGTCCATGAACCAAGAATGGATAGAAAGTGTGGCGTTTTCTGTTTGTCAAAGCAACCCGGAACATCAAATGTAGAAGTTTGACTTCGACTCCTGGCCGCAGTGGCCTACTGGTAAGGTCTCGGCTTTGGAGCCGGAGGGTTCCAAAAACCCGATTCCGCTGAAGATAGGTCGTGTATTGCGCCTGTTGCACTGTAAATCATAAGTAGGGGGTCAAACAAAGTCGCATTAGTGTGGTGCTGAAGTTTGGAGAAGGGGTGGCAGCTCAGATGTCATCTGATCGCTGTTCAAAATTACAAGGTCCGTCCCAAAATATCCCTGGTGTTGCTTCAAAACGGAACGTTAATAAAACCAACTAACTAACTTCAGCTCCTGTATAGAGGGGTAAGTTGTCTTTCTGAAGGGTACTCGGGAAAAACTCGCCCATATTTGTAATTCTCTTGGTAAGGTGGGGTTCATTGATCATGTTCAGCTTTTAAATTTAAGATAAATATTTAATTATAACATATGAAATATGCACATTTCCCATGTGTAGCTTCGATATATTTAGAGATCAGTATACGCAGAAGAACTCGCGGTTCAGTGTCCACTAGACCACTGGCCCTCGAGAGTCCTTCCGCAGAAACCATCTGAGGAATCAACTATCCGGTCACAAGTTATCGCAGAACATCTGGAGCTGTCCCAGAAGCCTCTGGCACGTTCCCAATGCGGCACAAACCAAATCTGGTCATTTGACCTCCAGTGTCCGCTCTCAAAGGCAACCACGTCTGGAAAAGTAATTAACATTTCTTTCTCACCTGCTGGTTGTCAGCTGGATTTTACAGAGGAAAGTCATGAAAACTTCCAACAGCGAGCAATTCGTTTCTAAAGAGCACATCAGTTTATTCCTTTTTGGTAAAGCTGGTTAAGAACAGAGCTAGAGAACTGAACCCATAAACTTTTTTCCTCCGATTCATATTCCACATCCAAGCTTTGGTTTTCTTTAATCCACTAGGTCACTGCTGAGGTACGTTTATCAGTATTTCGTCCAAAATGTTAAACAGGAAATTTAATCTGGAAAACTGAACCCATAAGCTTTTTTTCCTCCAATTCATGTTCCACATCCAAGCCTTGGTTTTCTTTAATCTACTAGGTCACTACTGGGGTACTTTTATCAGTATTTCGTCCAAAATATTAAACCGGAAATTTAATCTGGAAAACTGAACCCATAAACTTTTTTACCTCCGATTCATGTTCCACATGTAAGCCTTTGTTTTCTTGACTCCACTAGGTCACTGCTGGGGTACGTTTATCAGTATTTCGTCCAAAATGTTAAACAGGAAATTTAATCTAGAAGAATTGAAAAGGAGTAAAAATTCAGTGTGGCAAGATTTCACTAATGGTGATAATTATATCTGGCTGTCATTCTAATACGAGTGTTCTTGTTACTTTGATGTGTTTGCTTTTTGATACAAGTGTAACCTATGTGGTTTTTTCCAAGATATTTTAACACAAATATCTGGCTGGTAAGTGGAAGAAAGATGCTTAGATTTCTGATGACTTCCACTCTTTGGAGAAACAAAGTTTTTTAGTTTCTACAAAGTAATACACTAATAAACCGTTGTTATCTTTCGAATGCATACTTAAAACAGTTTTACATTTACACACTCTGTCACGTTCTTTCAATATTAACATTTTTTCAGTTTTCTTCTTAAAGTAACGTGTAATCCAAATCCATTTTCTAAAGTCTTTATATTTTTTTCTGTAAAAAAACTCTTCTATTTTTAACCAGTTAGACAGTGTAAAAGTTAAAGCACACCGGATATATGAACCAAAATGAAATCCGCAATAAGAAAAAAAGAGTTACTTTCCTCAGTACAGATTAAAGGGGAAAAAATTGTTTAAAATTTCTTGGAAAACAAACGCGCTTGGAGATAGAGATATTAAAGATTCATCATTTAATTAGGTAAAAATCTTGCACCGAACTCCCAGAAGGTAAACAAAATTTATCTCTGTTCTCTATTATTTGCTTTTTTCCTTACCTCATCTATGATAGAAAGCTAATTTTGATTTATAAGGCACATGGGAAAGCGCTATTCTCTTCATATATTTATATCCAAACTCAATCGCGTGCTTTTTTTAGCTGCATGTATGGCTTTTGCTGTCTCAAACGTCGCTTCATTTTACAATATTTAAACTGTTTAGAATTAATCAGTTAAATGGAGTTTCAAGATCAGTTTTTGTTTTAAATTTTTCTCAAGATCTTAGGCAAGTCCAAATTATTTATTTATTTTTTGTCAATAGCATTGGGGTATTCAACAAATTATTACTGAAAAAATGTTTTTGTTGTTGCTGTTTAAATATTATTAGCTTATTGTAATCAAGCAGAAGCTAACACAATTAGTCAGATTATGAAACATTTTGATTGTTTCTGTAAAAAATGAATTGAATCAACTATATGGAACTCGATAATTGCTGCATATTTCTGTGTTAATAGTAATCTCATGAATGAATACCAATAAGGCATGAAACAATATCAAAATAAAACTTTATATAAGTTAATTAAGATATTTAATATCCAAATACCACAAAATCAATTACCTTCTAAAGTATTATTTCTTATTTCATTACAAAAAATATCACATGACACTTTCAAAATCATGCATTAATAATGAAAATTTTACATGTGATTTTTATGATCATGATTATGAAAACAGTGCAATATTTCCTTATATTCTAAATAGGCGTTCGATGTCTTTTCATATCTATTTAGACGTCACTGATATTTCAAGAAAAATTCGATTTTTATGCATGATAATATTTTACTTTTATTTTGTTTTTGGCTTGACTTTCCAAAATTGAAATTTTCAATGACAGTATTGGGATGGACAGTCAAATCGCAAGGGGAATTGGACTAACTCTAAGAACAAAAGAAAACCGTATTACCAGTAATCTTCACACTACGGCACACCCCCGACTCCACAGATTAAAAATCTCCGGTTTGCGATTTGGATGGGTGTGCGTAGAATCTTTACTGATGAAAGACTTTTTTAAAAAACAGAAAAACAGTGTTATTACACAGTTGCGGCCTCGTAACAGCTAATGAGGCCGTTTCAAAAGTTAATGATGACATTTTTATTGTCTTGTTGATATACAGAAGTTTGACAGTTGCAGCCCCGCTACAACATTGAGGCTGTTACCTTTTGGAATCAATAACATACATTGTTGATACTATTAAAATAAAACACAGAATAGAAGTAAATAAGATACAAAAATGTGAAAGAAATATAAGTAAGTAGGATACAAAACAAAATTATACATAAATTGCTTGTATTGAAATGATGTATGCTTGTAGGATAGGTTTAATAGGATTGATATTTGAGTCTTTGTGACTATATTTACTAAAATTAATATCTATAAAGAAGGTTTATTAACCATTGTAATATCAGACTTTTAGACAAGAGTTAGTATTGATTAGAAAGTTCAAAGTCTGTGTGTCCTTAAGCTTCATACACCAAGCTAAAATCTCAAAAATTTTTAAATAATGTGTATTGAACATTAGAGTTTAATTTCTTAAAAAAATGTTTGATTTGAAAAGAGCCTTCCAATTAAATTACATTAAGTTCATTGTTAGAATACATGTTATTGCCAATGTTGGTTTACAGATACAGCTTTTGTTCAACATCATAGCTGTTGATGCTTCTTTGTCCAATGTAACATTAGAACACTTATTAAGTTTATTTAAATTCAACATACTACAGAGAAAAAGTGATATAAAAATATAAACAATATGGTTGAATCTTGAGACTCAATCACTCAACAAAAGCGTGGTTGTTGCGGTTTGTATTTGTTCATTATTGGAGTGAGCTTGAAGAAACAAATAAGTAAATATAACATTAAGATTAAATTGCTGGAAAATTGTTGTGCAAAGTACACTTGAGAGAGTATAACTAGCTGAAAGTCTTTTAGTTTCATTTAAAATTATCAAAAATCAAGATAAAATATTTAAAATTATTTTACAATATTGCATCTTTGTAGATTTAGAAACTATAACAGTAAAATAATATTCAGAGCGTAATTAGGATACTTTCATGCAATGAATTTATCGGGGGCGAAATTCGGAAGGAGAAAAACAATATAAACATTGTTAAATAGTGTTTAGAAATAGTACAAACAATCATTGGCTTAGAAATGAATTCATTATTAGATTAAATTGAAGATGAACTTGAAGATTTTTACCATTTTTAACAGCTATAAAATTATTATACCACTAATTTAAATAATTATACCATTATTATTGTTGGAATACATTACGTACCAAAGCATTATTTGATGCAATCGAAAAACAAGAAGTAAAAAAGCATTATTATAAGTGATAGGGGACAAGTAAAATGATATATGTTAAAAAGAAAATCTTTTTCTTCTCGTGATCTTGCTCGTGATAAGTTTAACTTACACAAATTTTTCATTAAAACAACATTCTTAATGAGATTGAATAACAAGATATGAAATAATCTTATTGTAAGTAGTAGTTGTCATATGAAATGATGTAAATAAAAAAAGAACATTTTAACAATTAACAATTTGGATACTGGTTGTAATAGGTTTAAATTACACAAATTTTTATATATAGTCTCTAGTCTTCTTATATTTCTCCACCTCGCCCCTAAAACAGTAACACTGTCTATCGAAGGCGGTATGGAAGACATTAATTGTTGCATCAAAGTTAAAATTGCAACTATTTCAATTTACACAAAAAGACTGATTATAATGGCAGGCAGACAGTGGCGTAGCGAGGGAAAATGGCACTCGGGTCAAAAGATGACTTTTTCGCGCGCCCCTCCTGCATCATCAGTGGCTTAGCATGCTTAAACGGCGCCCAGGGCATGCTATTTTTTCGCCCTGTCATCGTATTTGACTTTAAAAAGTGACATAAACGCATTAAAGTTTAGTGAACATGACAAATGGCGTAGCGAGGATACGTGGCGTTAGGATCATAATATGATTTTTTTTTCACTCTAGTCGTCATCAGTGGCCTAACAAACGCAAATGGTGCCCGAGGCATGGTTTATTTTCAAGCCTTCTCATCATATTTTGCTTTAAAAATTAATGTAAATTCAGTAATGTTTTGACTTCATGGCGCCTGGGGCATCAATACCCCCCTTGACCCCCCGGTTGCTACGCCACTGCAGGCAGAAGAGTGATGACACCCTGCACAGAAGCCACAGTATTACCAGTACCCAGTGTCGTAAACCGTAAACTATTACATCTGAGTTAAACGATTTTCTGTTGCTAAATATTTTTGGGAATCAGACTCAGAAATGTTTATATTATAAATCTAAGAAAAGCTTTCAAGTATATTTAGTCTGACAAAAATTTACGATGTGGTGAGTTTCTAGAGTGTAATGCTTACTTCGTCAAAGCATAATATTCTTTGAAAAATATAACAACTTTTTGAAAATGATATGCAGAAAACCTGACTATACTTCATTTTAATGATACCAAAAAATTTTTAAATGGACTAGTAGATTAAAAATTGTGACCTAAAAGCCAGGCGAAATTACCAACTACCCGAGTGAGTGAGTTTTGGTTTTATGGCGCAAGGGCCAGACTTGGCCACGCTACGCCAAACATATGATGAGACTTATAGGCAAGTGGTAAAATATAAAACTAACTACCCAAAAATGCATTCTCATTTAATGCTGATACCGTGGCAATACTACTGAAATGCAAAAAATGAAAACAACACCGAAACACAATGGTTAGTTATATTATTTTTAATAATTTATTCAAGAGAATTTTAGTTTTTTTTAACAATAACTATAAAAGGTTCAAAAATATACATTTCAATAATATATCTATATTTGCTATATAATTTATGGATGATGGACAGTGAAAAATATATCCTTTGATTTATTGTTTCAGGACATTATTTCGTTTTCATTCGGGCTTTTTTAGCAATAATATTTATTTCAAGACAATTTTATAATAAATAAATAAACAAAGGTCCACTTTCATTGAAAACAGCTTCCTTATTTCCTGACACGAATGGTCACATTGGAAACGGAATTATGAAATGTGATCTTATCCAAGGACACATCCCATCTCATTTCGCTCGGAGACCTTTAAAAGCTCCTTTCGCATTAACTTCTCTTCTCCTCTTACTAAAAGACTGGTGCTGCCCTCTGGTGGGCTGTGAGTAATGCTATCCATTAAAGGACTGCTTGCCACTCGAGGACTCATGGGACATCTCAGACGTAAGCAATGAGTCTGCAGTTATCTTCTGGGAATTACACTCTGAAAAGGAACGGCGCAAATGGTGCTACGAAAGCACTTTTGAAATATTGCTCTGGACGTTATTTTAACAAAGGAAATTCGAAACACATAGGCATATTTAATGTTTATACGGAGGAAATCCTTCTTGGCAAAGGATATTTAGTTCTGTAAGGATTTCTCTCGAAATTAAGAATGAGAATTGTTTCTCTATGATAGATTTCGGACACTTTGGGGGGGAATATTTTTTAAGCCTCGTTATCGAAACTTGAACGAAGTTAATTTCGTTTTGTAACTCAATTAGGAGTAATAATCACAGCTAACAAGTATGTTTCAGTTTGTGTTAAACTATATTTTTTATTAAACATAATTATGTTATCTTAATGGGAAATTAACTTACTTTTGCTGGTAAACAAGGATTACATGAGTTAAAAATACTTTTCTTTATTATCCTAAAAGAAATTTTGCAGAGATAAAATCTGGTGCCAGATTGTTTATCATCATGGCGAGGTTCGCGATTTCTTTCTAAATCTAATATCAAAAAAGTACTTGACATTTCATTACCATACTGGTAAATAAAGGCGATTTTACAAAACCAAACTGCATGTAATTGTAGATCCGTACGCAGCTACTAAAAGAGCTAATTAATAATTTTCTTAGTTTCTTTTTCTTATACTTTTCCGCATTACACTAAATCAAGCGATATGTAGCAATAATCTTTGTTTATTTCTATACAAAACGTCGTCTAAAATTGCCTGCAAATTTCCTAAATGCAACTTCTTCTTTCAAAAAATTAGATCTTCAGCAAAATGTTTCTTGATTTTCATTATCTACTTATTTTTAACTCCCAACGAGGGGGCACCATGAGTATATGGATGAGAAGCCGCCGGATAAGTAAGCAGGTTCTATCTTCCCTATGGTATACACTGCTGGACAATTATTGCTAAGTACGGATGACACTATTACTCGTAGAAACCACAAAATGCAAGAAAGCAAAATGTGGAAAATTAGAATAAGTGTGGGGTACAGTAAGAAGAGGTGTGGGCATATGCGTATGGAAATTTTCTCTTCCACGCCTTTTCGTCACGTGATAATACTGATAAGAGATTTAACCCCTTCTTGGTCGGCGTCACATGTCATACGTTCTCAAGTGTCCTTTCTCATCTTAAATAATAAAAAATATATCAAATATTCTCAAGTGTCCTTTCTCATCTTAAATAGTAAAAAATATATCAAATATTCTCAAGTGTCCTTTCTCATCTTAAATAGTAAAAAATATATCAAATATTCTCAAGTGTCCTTCCTCATCTTAAATAATAAAAAATATATCAAATATTCTCAAGTGTCCTTTCTCATCTTAAATAATAGAAAATATATCAAATAGGTGATGGCATCTAATTAGGAGGTTAAATAAAAACGTAAGGGGATAAGGCAAGGGGTTAAAGGATTTGACGCGTGTGGAGAGTTGTTGTTCCAAGTAAAAGTTTTATAGGAATATCTTCCAACATTACATTACACCACCTGCATCCACGTGTTTATAGCCTTTTGGCTCCTTTCCGGTTTGGATGGATGGAGGTGAATTTCATTTTTTAGAAAGGACAAAAACAAATAATAATGAAAAAAGAAAAATGCACAGGACAGAACAACATAGAAAACAAAACAAAATGGAAAAAAATAAAAATACGTAGAGGAAAAAAAAGAAGAGTGATAAGTAGCCTGAAGTGTGTGTCAGTCTGGGTGGATGCGTGCTCAATGATTATTCTCTACAATGAGATTGTTCTCATCACATATGAAGCGCATTAGGAGTCGAAGTCGGGTTCAAACAAGAACACCCTCATCCGTGCACTGGCATAGGAGTGGGATAAATTGGTCAACAGCTACTGGTTAATATTGTTCAAAGCATGACATGACGTGTGGAATGTTGCATTGCACTCCACTGTGGTCATATCATTCTCACAGGTACCTGCTCTCGTTCATAACCATTTTTCCACTTCTCCGTACACAGCATCAAATGGGAACTTTTTCCCTTTATGATGTTTAAGAATCTTCTGTATTTTCCAGAACAATAAACGATATTGATTCTGATGTCCTAACAGTGAGGCAACAATATTTTATTTTGCTGCGCCTCCCCTCCCCCGCTTTATGTTATGCTACATTGTTATTTCTGATTCGTCCTTAGCAATTGTCCAGCAGTGTAAATTAATGGTGTGGAGTTGAGTTATCCCACGACTCCTAAAACACCCCTAGTGGAGGGTTTGGGCCGTGGTCGGTGATGGCCATTAGAACTTCATCCTCAGTTTTCATATTGTTGTGACGACTATCATTCAAC